>PVHY01001926.1:0-140890 GCA_004024945.1 Uropsilus gracilis | reverse complement strand
GAGGGAGGAAGGGAGGAAGGGAGGGAGGGAAGAAGGGAGGGAGGGAGGGAAGGAAGGAGGGTAGGAACAATTCTTAAATGAATAAGCATGACTTTGTAGCAATAAAACTTTGGAAGACTAGGTGATGGGTTATACTTGGCTTACAGAATATGATTGGCCAGCTCCTGTTTTCAATTTTGAATAACTTTACCTACAGTTTCACAATCAGTGAGTATTTACAAAGAGATTTGTTAGGCACTTCAAAATTGTTTACTTGCTAATAGTTGCTGGAGGACTGTGTATCTGAGAGGCTGAAGGAGAGTGATTAGAAAGGTTCACTTCAGGTTATATCTCATGGCACATGAGAGGGTAGAGCAGAGGCCAGAAGTGCCAATGCCCAGAGTTTATGCATGTGTTTTCATGAACCTTTAGCAAGTTTGAGTCAGAAAAAAGAACTATACCAGATTCAGCAGTGAGATTCCTACTAGGTGAAGCTGGAGGAAGACAGTTCATAGGGAAGCCTGAGTGATTAGGGTTAATTGATGAAAGTAAATAGTTGACACAGTCCTAAGATGGGAACAGTCACTGAACTGTGAACCCCACAAATAAAGAGAATATATCTCTTTGTATACATATATTTGAGACTCCAAATCAGTGCCTGCAGGCAGAAGATGCTTAATAAATATATGTTCCAAGGGCACCCAATTAGGGAGAAAATATCTGCATACAGATAAGGAACTGATATAAAAAAATCTATAAAGAGTTTACAATATACAGCTCAACAAAAACAAAGCCAAAAAAAGATCCAAAAATAAGTAGCAGAAATAAAAGGTTGGTTTTCAAAAGAAGAAATTCAAGTGGCCAACAGGTGTATGAAAAAATGTTCAACATCACTTATAATCAGGGAAATGGAAATCAAAACCACAATGAGATACCATCTCACCCTGGTGAAAACAGCCCATATTTTTTTTAAAAAACGGCAAAAACAAATGCTGTTGAGGATGTGGAAGAAAAGTTACTGATGAGAATGCAAACCTGTCCAGCAACTATGGAAATCAGCCCCCAGGATCCTTAAAACAGTAAAAACAGATGTGCATTATGAGCTTTGATTCCACTCCTAGTTGTCTACCCAAAGGACACAAAACCTGGGAAACCTGCATGCTTATGCTTATTGTAGCACCATTTACAATATCTAATATATGCAAACAATCTAAATGGCCCAAAACATATGAATGACTCAAGAAAATGTGCTATATTTCTTTATCATAGTGTATTGTATTATATCATATAATGTTATATTTTATTTCTTTATCAGTGATAAGGAAAGATAAACGCATGCCATCCATTTACAGCAACATGGATGGAGCTGGAGGGGATTATATTAAATGAAAAACAAGTCAGAAGGAAAATGGAAAATATCAGATGGTCTCACTCATAGAGGAAATATAGGGGAATCAAACAAAGGATCAGGAAAAAAACAACAGTTGCAGGTAAGTCATAGATCTGAGACCTAAAGTAGGGGAGTCAAAGGAGCAGGGGTGGAAGAAGGGTCAAAACAGGCAGGAAAGGGAAGAACACAAGGGAATCTGACAATGGTTATGGGTACCACAGTGGTGGGAAAATTATAGGGAGTCCACATGAGGGAAGAAAACCAAATATTCTATAAAAATGAACAGTGATGTCAGAAAGTTAAATAATTAATTAAAAAAATAAAATTACATTCAACTAGATACTTTGTCATTTATGTAAATGTAATGCTAGAGTTTCCTACCATTTAAATGCAAACTTTTACATTACTGGTATATTTTTATAATGTTGACTGATACATGGAAATATATTTAGACTTTTTTGATTGAAAAAATGCATTAACATGTTATAATTTTCTCTGGAGAGGGAGATTTTGCATTTTTTTATATTGGTATATATTTTCTAAATTTGCTACAATAAAGGTACTTATATATTATAGTCCGAAAAAGAAATAAAAACAAAGGTATTCAGTTACATGGCAACAGGATATACAACAATAGCAACCATAACCCAGTGGTGGTCATCATCAAATAATGAACAATGTACCTACTCATGAAAGATGCCCAATCAATTACAATAAGAAAATAAAGCTTCATTCTAAAAAATAGAAGCACAAAAGCCAAGCAGTGCCCTGTGTGGACAGCCAAGATTAAAGAATATATTTCAGTGTTCAAAATGAGGGCTTGCTGGTACAATAGGTCAAATGAGGAAGAAAATTCCAGGTTAACTCCAGAACATTACAAGAGGAAGAGTCATAGGAACTAATGTGCTATGGAAATGCTATGGTCATCTTTTGATTATAATATTAAATTCCCATATGGTTGATAACAAAGAGGACTTAAGGGAATCCCAAAGAAGTCAAATGAGATTCATCATGTGGAACATGTGGAATATGACTAGAAGAAAATCTAATTTCCCTAAATGGGAGAAACTCTACATCTCAATACTCAATAATGTTGATGAGTTATTTTCATAAGTGAGAAAAGATTGTCAGAGAAAAGTAGAATTTGCAAACAAGGGCAGCCTGTGGGTATAGTCAATATCTGGAAAGGATAGAATGTGATATTATTAAAATATAGCACAATAACTTGATCACAGAAATTAGATATAGTTATTCTAATTTAAATGTTGATTCTGTTGATTGTTCTACAACATTTAGTTTTACCTCTTAAACAAGTATATCCTCAGTTGACTTTCCTTTAAAATGGAAATAAGAACAGTGTCCACTTCACTACATTTATGTGAAAACTTAATGAGCAATATATGCAGAGCGTTTTATGCTTGACTATACATAACTGCTTCATAAAGGAAAGGCTTTATTAGGTAGGAAAAGAAAACTATTAGGGCCATGAGTTTGGCATTTCCTGTATTAGTGTTTGCTAAATCACATTTATATTTCCAAAACTCAGGTCTAGGATCACCAAGTTCATTTTTACAATTCTTTCCTGACAAAAAAGTAACTCTTGGACTTTGCAACTTTTGCTAAAGGCAATTGCTAGCATAGATTAAATGTCCCTAGGGTCTGCGTTGAAGTTAAGAGTCTGTTCCACTGTGATGTAAATAGACAAAGAATGAGTTTGAAGAAAAACAGATGAGTTCCACCATATAAAAGGACATTTTTTTCCCTAAACATTTTTTAAAATCAGCAACTACTCTTCTTCATATTTTCCCTGAAGTCAAGAAACAGTCTGGTCAGTCTCTTAGGTTTCTTATGATTTTAATCTGAACCTTTGGAGGGGTCAAGAAAACATAAGTATGTAAAAATCTTCAGTGTCCAAACAGATTCATCAATTTGTAGTTTTTATTTTTTAGGGTTTTCTGGAACATGGTGACATCCTCCCCCAATTTAAGGGACAGAAGAACCTCATTATGGAGAGAGTATATTCTGTCTCCGCTACTCCCCGAACACAGGGGCTTCAAATTCTTAATTCAGAGAAAATGTTTATATTTTCAGCCAAGTAATTAATCCAAGTGAAAAAACTAAATGACATACTGCCTAATGTCAGTCCCCTTTTGGAGAAAATCAAAATCAAAATTCAGGTGCTATAAAATCTTGTCACAAATGATATTTTCTTTTTTCTATATTTTTTTTAGTTGTAAGGTAACATACGTTTCCAACTGAGCTTCATTAAATATTTCAAATGTGTCTTTACTAACGTCTTCCAACACCCTGTGTCGTAGAAATTAACTCATTCCAAGTTTAAACATCATCTCTTTTACTGAGTTGAGAGAAGAAAAGTTTAATTGGAAAAGAAAGCAAAAGTTTCGGCTTTCATGTTCTTTTATTTGAAATGATGGAATACAAGGACCAACTAGCCTCCAGGTATCATAGGCATTAAATTACATTTTCATGTAGCAGAATCAATATAATCATTTGTCACTAAATAGTCACTAAGTAGGAAAATGTTGACAACACAAAGATATTTCTGGTGAATTTTGTCTTAAGTCTCCTCCCTCAGACTCAACAATAGTATTACTAAAAACTGACACTGTTAGTAACACTCTTGGCCACATGCCAAACTTAATTAGTATATTAACAATTGTGCACAAAATAAAATTTCAAATACAATGTTTTAGAAGTTCTCTTCTGACATTAGACCAATAGGCTGAGAACAGGAGTTTTTAAAACATTTTCATAAAATATGTAATTTTTAATCCTTAAAATTTGACATTTCACAGTTTACTGTATTAGGTTGCTATGTTATCTAACATTTCCTTACCTTCAGTGAAGGAGCTCAAATGAGGAGAAACCTATAATTCTCCTAATTGTATTTTGGTAGACACCCCAAGACGTCTTCAGTGTTGGGAGAAGACTAAAGCAGAACAAGAGAGCTTTATTGAATTGAGGATATAGTGAACTGAGTGTGAGATGTTTGATGTATGAATGATTTTCAAAGGAGTGAGTGACGCAAAGGAAATACTCCACACATCTGTGAGAGGCCTACTTGAGTTGGTTGGAAATATAACTCTAATAGCTTCAAGCTGAACTCTGTAATACCGATTAAAAAGCTAGCAAACAAAAAACTCTTCAGAAGTGATCAGTTACACAATTTCTAATTTCACACGAGGTGGGAGATATCTTCCCAAGCAGAACATTCTCTAGAAACCCAGAGGGACAGACTTTGTATCACTGCTAACCTATTTCTGAAAGAAAAGATAATCTAAAACCTACACCTGAATCTAATATATTGTTGTATGTATGGATGGATGGATTAACAAGTATTGATACTAGTCTAAAAAGATCAAGAATATGTATTTATAGACATATACCATGACAATGGCCAGCATTTGTTCCAAAGTCTTTAGATATGGAAAGACGGGAAAATATCATTCACACACAGTAGAAAAATCTAGATATAATAGCAGAATTAGAAATGACAGAAATAAAAGAATTAGTAGACAAGGGCTTTAACATTTATAACTGAGGTGAAAATATCTGTTGAGTACTCAACACTCAGTTTATACTTGATACAGAAGAATAGACCAATGGACTAAAAAGCATAACAAAAGAAACCATCCAACTAAAGCATAGAATAGTAAAACTAAAAAAAAAAGAAAAAATCTTCAATAATTTGTAGAGTAGCATCAAGTAGTCAAATAGATGTTGAGTACAGATAGAAATGAAAAAAGGACCAAAAATGGTTAAATTTGTTTTTAAATTAATGTAAATTCAAGACACTTAAGCCCTAAGCAAAATAAAGAGGAAACCTTCCAAATGATAAAGAGAAACCTTACAGGATACAAGCAAAAGGAGCTATAATATATATAGAAGAATAAAGATAAGGAAGATACCTTCTTTTTAATCAGAAAAAAATTAAGTTGGAAGACAATGGGAAAATAATGTTTATATCACTGAAAGCAAGTAATCATCCTAAAATTTTACTTGTAACAAAAATATCCTTCAACAATAAAAGGAAATTAAAATGCTTCTCATATAAATAGCACCTAGGAGAATTTGTCAGCAGACCTATACTACAGATCTATAAGAGAAAGTTCTTCAGATGGAAACATGAATTTCAAAAAAAAGAGAGAGAAAGATTGTGAGAAAAGTTAAATGTGTAACATTTAAACACATTTTGAATTTTTTTAGATTTGATCCCAATGAGTTATAAGACATATAGGGACAGAATATCTAGAAACAAAATATATGGTAACACTAGCACAAAGAATAAGAGGGGTTAAACAGAAGAATATTGTAAGACTTATATGGTATACATGAAGAGCTATAATATTTAATAATCTTCAAAGACAGATAATGATAAATTAAAACTGCATAATATAAATCTTAGAGCAACCACTAAAAAGCAATTCAGGGATTTACTATGTAAATGAGGAGTGGAAGTTAAATTAAAATTCAAAAGTATTCAATCTGTAAAAAACAAGACTAGAAAAAGAGAAAATGAAAAAGCAGATGGAACAAATAGAAATGATTCTAAGTGAAAATTCATTCACATCAAAAAATAAAGTCTACAAACAAAAGGCAGCCATTGTTACATTGATTTGAAAAAAAAAAAAGGCACCACTCATCTATGTTCAGTTCACAAGGAATAGAAATTGTGCAATGAAAATTATCTGGTCATTGTAGAAATATTTCACAAATTTTGAAAAGCTTATCTGAAGTATCCACACATGTGTGGAAAGCACATGACTTATTTGTAAAATTACCCATATACTAGTAAAGTAGAAAAAAGAAGTTATGAAAATATTTTGCTATGAGGACAATAAAAACACTATGTGTACAGATGTGTGTGTGATACAGCTATATAGTGCATAGAGAAATAACTTGTAATGCTTATATAAAAAAAGATGGCTTTAAAGTCTACCTTAACAGACTAGAAAAAATAAAGAAAATAAAAGTGAATTAGGTTAGTAAATGAAAATCAATGAAATTAAAAACAATTCAACAATGGAGACAAAATCTATGAAGTTTTTATTAAATGGTCAATGAAAAGGATAAATCTATAGTTAGGCTTATTGTTACAAATGAACACAAGAGAAAAATACAGCAACATAATGGGTGGATGGTTAGGACACATGCTACATATAATAAAAGTCACAAAGGGAATATGTAAGCAAGTATATGCAAATACATTTGAAAAATTACATGAGAATTCACCTTCTTGAAAAAAACAAAGACAGAACTAATCAAAAAAAAGTTAAAAAGCTGAGGAGTCCCAACCAATTTTTAATTGAATTTGAAATCAAATATTGTCATGCAAGGAAAGCTATAGAACCAGATCACTGATACATTTCTTCAATCTAATAAAAAGCATTTATGAAAAACCTGCTGTAACATCATACGTAATAGTGGAAAATGAAATATTTCCCACTCATATGAAATACAAAGAAAAGAATGTCTGCCCTTAGCATTTTGGTTCAATATTGTAGTGGGAGTGCTCACCATCAAACAAGGAAAACTAGGACAACAAATTCATTCTAACTGAACTGAATAAACGACAATGTTTTTCAATTAGTCAATGTCGTGTATCAAAGATTTTAAATCTACATGAAAGCTATTAGAACTAATGGACACGTTTGTATTGATTACAGATCATAAGACACAAGGTAAATAAATATCAACTGTATTCCATGTACTAGTGAGGAAAAAAAACGGAAAATGAAATTTAAATTATTATTTTAGATGATATTCAAACTCAAAGTAATTTGCTGGGGATGACTTTAACAAATACATGTGAACATTTTATTTCAAGAAAGTACTGTAAAAATTCATTACTAGATCTTTAATTTTTTTTTAAAGTAATTCTTCCTTGGTGTTATACTTACCTTATCCAATATTTTCTTGAATATATTGACAAGATTTATTTCTAGGTAAAGTCCATACCTGCTTACTCAATAAAATGGAAGATAGTAGCTTGCTTTTTTATGTGTTTCTGACATATGTATAAAAACTACAAAAATGTCTCCAACGGAAAATCAGTGACTGATTGTGACAACTCTTGGTGGAAACTTCTTAGGGTGAAGAAAATGTTCTGTAACATAATGATTATGATGACAATATTTTCATTTGATCTTTTACTTTGTAACTATTCTAATGCTAGGTATTTTGTAGAAAATAAGAGAAGCCCATTCATTCATTCAGTCATTCACACATGCGTTTATTCTGGCCCCCTGAGAGCTCCTACAGACCAGAGCATGCCTCTCTCTCTCTCTCTCTCTCTCTCTCTCTCTCTCTCTCTCTCTCTCTCTCTCTCTCTCCCTCCTTCTCCCTGTCCCTTTTTTCTTCTCTCCCTCCTTCTACTGCAATAAACAATGCCTTATCTGCTTGTTTGCCATATCTTGGTGGTCCTTTCTATTACCCACAATGTTTTTACCTTTCAGATTTACTAATACTCTTAATGACTAGAATGCCATGCTGTCTCTATCTGTATGTCCAAATTGCACACTTTTTTCAAAGCCAATCTTACATGTTAAGGCCTCGGTGAATCCTTGTGTTTGAAATAATCTTTGCCATTTCGGAGCTATCATGTTAAATTATACATCTCTCTGATATTTTTTGTATAAAAGTGTCTGGGGAATCAAATAGATACTTATTAAATGGATGAATATACAAATATACCATTGTGATATGTAAAACTATGATCTTCAATTTAATTTTTCCATCTAATATTTTACCCAATCTCCACTTCCAATTACTGAGTTTGAGTCACAGTCCTACCATGTCTTATTCTAACTTGCAGCTTCTATGACAGTCTATGCTCACAAACCAGATAATCAAGCTTATTAAAGACTGTGTATTAAATAAGTGTAATTAGGCACTCAAGGAGAGTATAATGAGTTTTCATACATTAAAGCCTGAATTGAAAGTTTAGGTTTTAAATCAGATTGCTCAGAAAAATGTTTTGCCAACATCCACATTTGAGGCTATATAGACAACGATTTCCAGAAGTCTGACCTCCATAAAAATAGGGTACTGTATTGCTAGAAAAATCATTTCTTTTATAGAAAATGGTCATCCTTACACTGGATATATGTCCTCTCTGACAAATGAATTCTGTGCTCAGGACTCAGAATCAGACAGCTGTCACAGCACCACTGAGGATTCCTCTAAATTGCAACAGATGGTGCTACTTATTTGGCCATCTAAAGCTATTCTGAAGTATCAGTTGGCCAACTGCTGTGGTAGAGGTATGAAAACACAAGATTTATTTAGAGCCAGAGGATGCAAGCACAAATGTTTGGGGATACAGTATTTAAACTGATCTGGAAAATCTGGAAAATTTGTATCCAACAAATTGCCAAACCAGATCCATTAGAGGATGTGACCTTAAAGTCACATCCTTCAAAAGAAAGTGGTATGGAAAATGCAACTTCTTTAGGCAGCTGCCCTGTAACCTTTTCTATGCCCTCCTTCCCCACCCCCACCCCGCCCCTGAGCTACACACAAGCTCACGGGCATACTCACCCATGCACAACACACAGATCATTTGGTCTCATACATACAGTTGCTAATTAGTCTGCAATTTAAATTTAACACCACTTAGGAACCAGTGGTTAGTCTATAGAAATATGGTCAGCATGTGTCCGTGGCTTACATCAGATAGAAGAGCCTTTCTCAAATCTATATTTAAGGAAGCAGCTGCAGTTTTCTGCAGCTTTTATCAATGCAAAGCAAGCTGGGTTTCCATGCCAGAGAGATAACAAATATTCTAGACATGCTTCAGCCACTTTCATAACAGCTATAGCTCACAACTTATCAGAATTAAATCCAGTTTATGAATATGCTACTGACTTCCACATAGAAGACAATGTTTAAATATTTTCTTCATTCTAATTTTTATTATTAGCTATTTCCACATAAAACTAAAAGTAGCTTCTAGTAGCTATTAAGTAGAATGCTAGTGTTTTGTAAACTTTTTGTAAAGTCAATAAATTTGTATTATGTGCATAGTGAGATTATTACTTGAGAAAAATGAACTAAATTATTCAATTGAATAGGAATTGAAATTGGTGCACTACATTGCCTAAAAGAACGTAATTTAGAAAGTAAAAAGCACAGAAAACTTGGAGAGTATTTCCAGGTATCCATGGAGAGCTCCAATATTTTAGAAATACCAAATACAAATAAAAATGATACATAAACCTAAATAAATTAATCATTCAGCTTTGCATGGCATATTAATATAAATAAAAGCATTTAAATATAGAAAGAATGTGCAATCATGGAGAAGAGGAAGGTCCCCAAATTGATGAAGATGAAAGAGAAACTAAAAATCAAAACAGAAAAGCCTATACACATATGTTTACTCTCACAGCAAATGTATGACTGCTCCAGAGAGATCTCACAGAATAACGTAGATAAAATGTTTGTAAATAGAACCAAGGGAAGAAATCAGCTCCAGAATGGGTGTGTAAAGGACAAGGTGATCACAATACACATAGTGCTTGTGCCTTGGGGACCAGTGAGGTGGAACCAGGTTTGAGAATCCTTATCTCCATGTGGGAGAAAATATTATCAAGGTTCTCTCTACCATATTATCTTCCCAGCAGGATCTAAGACATTAGATATGTGTAAGAAAATGTAGAGGTAAAATAACTTTTGTTCTGAAAGAACCTGCAGAAACAGCAGCATTCATAGTTGCCAGCCATTATCAATAGCTTCTTGTCTAATGGCTATCTTTGTAACTGAGTCCCTTCCCACCCAGGATAATACTTTGCCTTGCCTTGAGACGTACATTACAAATGGTTTAGTTCCCATTAATTTATTTTCATGGAAAAAGTCTCCGATTGACTTGCTTCTGGCTTGTTTTGCCCTTTCCCATTTCCCATACTTTGCTGCCTTCACCCCTCCACAACTGTTACACAGTGAATTAGTACTGATATCCAGTCTACAACAGACATCTCTGCTTCCCATTTTTATTTCAAAGCCCTAAATCCAACTTTTATTACATACATTCCACATGATCTGAAAGAAGTTCTGGGATACATGTCTACCAACAGCAAAAATCACAGTATTCTCTGATAAACTTAAGAAACAAAACACAGAATCTGCATTGTAAAGCAAAATTTGCTGTGCACTAATGGATTATTCTTTTTTGCCAACATTTTGCAAAACTTTTAACTAACTGAACCCCATAACAACACTTCCACATAATAATGATGATTTTATTTTACAAAATAGATAACAAAATATACCTACTAATGTACCTGCTATTGCTAGAAAATGGCAGAGCTATGATTTAAACCCAACTTGGGTGACAAGTTCACATATTAACTTTTATGGTAGATATCTTCTAGAACTGAAAATCTCCAGAAAAAAGGGGGGAGTGCTATTAGAAGAGCCTGTAAACTAACCTTATATGCTGTAATTTCAAGAACATTTCTGGATTATGGATATAACAAGGCTCTGATGTTTCATGAAGAAATAATTCTAGAGCAGATACTGATGAATCTACAGTTCTCCAAATCTATATTATATCAAATGAGATCATTTCTGCCGGCAGATAGAATCTCAGAAAGCTTTCAAAATTTTGAGGACATTGAAGTGGGTGTATTTTCCAAAGAGATCTTTAACTCCATTCCACCAAAAGTTGCAAAGTAGAGCAGATATCCATAGAAGTTACATTTCTGTGAGAGGGTTAAGATATATAATTGGATTTTGTGTTCCTATCAAGGGAATGAATGGTATGGTTGTGTGACAAATAGTGAAAATCCATATTTGATTGATGAAAGTAGTACCACCATACTGAAATAAGTAAGAGAATAAGACTATTTGGTGGGTTTTAATAACATTCACCATTAAACATTTTTGTAACTCCTCATTATATAAATACATTGAAACTACTCTAATCTCCTAGGGTGGAAGATAGTGCTAAGAGAAGAACAGCTTGATGTGTGTAGACATAAACAATTAAATAATCTTTGGTGGTTATTACTGTGGTTTAAGTGTGTCCTCCAAAATATGTATACTGAAGCCTCAATATGATGTTAGTAGGTAGGGTCCCCACCTACTAACATCAATTAGTCAGGTCCCCAATTAGTCCTCTTATTAGAAAGGTCCAAGAAAATTCTCCTTGCCCCTTCTGCCATGGAGTATCCAAAGGTGAAATCAGTGACCTGAAACCAGGAAGAGGGTCATGCTAGTCTTGGACATCCAGGACTTTAAGAAATAATATTCTGCTATTAAAGTACTCAATCTTTGGAATTTTGTTATAGTAGCCCAATTGGACTTTGGCAAAGTTTTTCACACACCAAGATGCTTTGAAAGTCTGCCTGACCAGACTTGACTACTTATCTTAGAAAAAGAGGACTTTTCTAGGAGTGGTATTAGAAAATAGTATTGGATCAAGATCATATGTGGAATGACGGGAGATGTTACAAGTTGATAATGATATTGCAAAAAAAACATTAAGGTTTTCACACATTGCCTGCACGGGGTCAAGATGAATAGAAACTAAAGAATAACTAATTTGAATCTTAAGATAGGCCGAGCATGGTGGCGCATTCCTGTAAGCAGCAGCCTAGGAAGCCGCTGCGGGGACCAGGGTTTGTGGTTCGAGTCCCGCTCGGGGCAACGTAGTGAGACCTAGTTCCAAAAGAAGTAGCTCGGCGCAGTGGTGCACGCCTGTAATTCCAGCTACCTAGGAAGCTGAGACTGGGGATTGCTTGAGTTCATGATACCCGGGGCAATGTGAGCCTGTGGTTTCATGGGCAAAAGTAGTAAGACCTAGTCTCAAAAAAAAAAAAAAAAAAAAAAAAAAAAAAAAAAAAAAAAAAAAAAAAAAGAAAGAAAGAAAGAAATCTTAAGGTAACTGTACCTAGAAATGCTTATATATTTTCATGAACCCTCATATATAATTTTTTTTTTTTTTGAGACTAGGTCTTCTCCCTATTTTTGCCTGTGGAATCGCAGGCTCTCGTTGCCCGGGGTACCACAGACTCAAGCAATCCCCAGCCTCAGCTTCCCAGATAGCTGGAATGACAGGTGCGTGCCACCACGCCCAGCTATTTTTTTGGAACTAGGTCTCGCTACAGGCCCCAGGCAGGACTTGAACCGCGAGTAGCCCTGGCCGCTTCATAGGCTGAAGCTTACAAGTACAAGCCACCGTTTATGAGCAATAACTTCTGGAATCATTTGTTTTCCTTTTAAAGGGTTATTACTCTAACATATAGAGCTCATTCCCATCTCTCCCCTTTTTTTTATTGAATTTTTTTCTCCTTGTTTCTGAGAAAGAAGTTCTTATATTACTTCTGAAATCTATGTTTTAAGATTCTTCATGCTTAGTGTAAAACATTTTTTATTCACATAAAAATTATGTTCTGCAAGTAAATAATTTACCTCTCTATAATGAATAAAATCCTCCAGGTTAAAAAAAATGTAAAATTTGAAAAATTATCAGTTGAACAAATAGTTCAAATAGTTCCCAGATTTGTTTGTGCAAGGTGTTAATCATTGTTGTAAAAATTAAAAAAGTAACATGGGCCACATAATTAAAAAACTTCTGAGAATTGTGCCATTCCATAGCTCCCCATGGATTCTGTAAATGCGTACAATCAAGAAACATATTTAATCTTGATTTAGGATTTACAGCCAGAAATAGCATTGAAAGGTGACCTTATAGCCTTATCTCCCCCCACGCCCCCAATATGTCAAATGAGTGTCCACAACTTAGTGCAATATCATCAGTCCATTTTCTGCCAAAATGTCCTTGAAGACATATGCTTAATATTAGCCTTGTACATCATCCTAAAATGCTTAGCAGAAGTCATTCTGTTGACCTTTTAAAAAGCAACTGCTATTCACAAAATACAGTGATTTTCAACTCTTAGGATCACCCAGGCAACTTTTAAAAAGTATCAATGCCAAACATACCAATTAAAAGCATCTCTGAGGATAAGTCTGGGGCTCTTTAAGATTTAAAAGCTTCCCCAGGTGACTCAAACGTGTTGCCAGAATTAAAAACCACTGACTTCAGAGCAGTGGTTCTCAAAGCTGAAAGAATATAGATACTACCGTCATATGAATGCAGATGTCTACAGAATGTATTATTTGTAAGTCTGGGGTGCGGTCGGGGGTAGCTTGAACTATATATATATATATATATATATATAGTTATATAGTTATATATATTAACGAAGATGCAAAACAATGACATTTCACTAATTATATATATCAAACAATGGCATTTCACTAATTATATATATATATATATATATATATATAATTAGTGAAATGCCATTGTTTTGCATCTTCGTTAATATTCTGGCAGCATAAGAGTTTCCCCTCAGGTATGTTGACCACAGTTCTTCCTCCACCAAAGCACCCCTAGTCCTCCACCGTAGTCTACTATGCCCCCTCCCCAACCTTCCTCTCTTCATCCCTCTCTCCCTCACCATTTGGATGCCACAGATCTATTTTCCACTTGGACAGACTGGTTTTAAGGTTTTTTCTTTGTCTGATCTCTCTATATTACATGTATAGGTGACACCCTTTGTAACCAAATATCCCAGGTTATTGTGATGCAATGACATATTTTTGCAATGGTATTGTAATGACTAAATCTACCATTCTGCCTGTTTCATACCAATTAATTATCTACTAGAAAAGAGAAGGGGATAGCTTAACATTCTTCATGGCCGCCCTAATCTACCTCTACTTGCAGATTCAAAGGGTTGAGACCACTTTAAAATTCTTATAGCCATGTCCTGAACCATGTGTAATGTCTCTGGAAAAACTGGGTAAATGTGAGCCATCAACCCTCCTACAGTTGGTCTCGGCTGTAAGAAGGAAAGTGCAGCCACTCTAGGACTATTTTCTCTCGATGTTTCACAAAACTGAATTTTTAGGGCTTTACTCTACCTGTAAGATATCTGCTATAGATTTCAACTGCAAGTGAAGGAGAGTTTGACATACACAAATATGATCTTTTCTCAGAAAACACAGATAAGCTGCCACTTTTAGTAATAGCTGTGTAACTTGTATCAGAGCAGATCCCATAAATAGCAAATAAGACCCCAACAGAATAGAGAAAGCCACTACTCAAAGGCCCCAGGGGAACAACCAAAGTACCCAGATGCTGATGGACATTCAGTACATAGAAGGGGGAAAAATGGGGAAATTTGTTATTTTTAGTGGCCTTTGGACTAAAAATAGGCCACAGTTGGTATGCAAAGTGAATAAAACCAATTAAGATACTAGAGATTATTGAAAAAAAAAACTAGAATACTGACTATGGGGCATCTATGGTAACTTGGAAGTGATGATCCTTAGAAGAGAACTACAAGAGGAATCTCAAATTTTGTAAATCATTCTGGTCGTCTTTGGTTCACTCCTGATTAACATTCAAGACACAGCTTTCAAAAAGCCTAGCTAAGATCAACAACAATAATAGACTCAAAAACAACTGAACTATGAACTCAGAATTTGGAGTTTGGTTTTCTTTGTAGAAATACATGAGATTCCAAACTGTGTCACATATAACTTGCAATATGCAGCATTTATCTTTAAATTACCTCACATATTAAAACTAAGAAAATAACTCATACTCCTAGGGGAAAAATTTTGCCAGAATCCAACCTCAACATAGTACAGAAGTTAGAATTATCAGACAAGGATTTTAAAACAGCTGTTTCAAATAAGTTCAATGAAATAAGAGAAAATATGCTTTAATGTATGAAAAAATAGGAAAGCTCAGCAGAACACTGGAAATATAAAAGAAAGCCAAATGGGATTTCTAGAAATAAAAAAAATTAAATATCTAGCATAAAACATTAAATGGATATGCTTAATAAAAGAATGAAACTTTCTAAGGAAAGGGTCAGAAAATGTAATGCTACAACAATAAAAATTAACTAATCTGGAGAAATATAAGAAGAAAATAAAATATCTTTTAGTTAAAAGCATTCATTTCATTTTAAATAGAAAACAAAATTACAGTTAAAATAATAGTGCCTCGATAGACTATGGGACAGTACCAAAAGATAGTCTATGTGTTGGTTGTCAACATCTGGGCACTTTAGTTTTATCTCGGTACCTCCCAATATTCTGTCCAGAATTTATAGTGTTTGTTGTGGAGGTTGGTCTGCTAGGAGTTATTCAGCTATTACCATACTGGAATCTTAGAGGAACTTTCAGGTGGGGGGAGGGGAGCGGGAATTGAAGCTATGGGGCATATAGCTATAGCCTTATTCCCCTAATTTGGTGAAAGCCAAATTTACAAAGCTTCCATGAACACCCAAGCAGAGGAAGCACCAACAAATGCACATCTGCCAAAATGCTATCAACCAAAGAAGAAGACATTCTGAGAGCATCCAGGAAAAAATGGCATTGAATACAAATAAATAAAAATTGGACTACACTGACGTCATCAGAAACAAGGCCCAAAGGCAGCTGGCATGCAAAGGCTATGCATAGGAATAGACACGGATGGGTTAAGGAACAGGGGAAATATTATCCTTTAGCAAAGCCATGAAGGACAGAATGGACAGTCAAGATTCAGTTACTGTCACACACTGATTCGGCCAAACATCACAGACAAAGGTGACTTCCTAGAAAATTCCAACATGACTCCCAAAATATAATAGAAAATGACACTTATTAATGTAGTTTATATTATCATAGAGTAACATGCAGATGTTCAAATAAGGACACATCTGAATTTGAACTTGGACAAACTATTTCTCCTGGTATGGCATCATATTTGAAAAAACAACCCATCTTCTCCATCCAGTCCTCTTTCTTAAATATATGAATACTTTCATCTATCTTATGGGAATATGACAATGTTGGTTCTGCTCCATTTGTGTAATTTAATATAGCTATATATTTCAAAAGCTTCTAAAATATTTATATTCTTTAACACAAAAATTTCAGTTTGATTCATCTAGTTCAAGAAAAGTATACAGAATCCAGACAAACATTTATGCTCCAGATATTCATCAGTTTTATTTATACAAATATTTTAAGATAATATTAATGCCAGAAATACTGTAGGCATAATTAAATGACAATGGGAGACTTACAAAGTGAAACAACATGCCATTAAAAAATCATGTGTGTCAAAGTTTCTTGCAATATATCAAAATGTTTTTATGATATATGAAATGTTGAATTTAAAAACTTCCCATTAGCATTGTCTGAATTATGCTTAAAAACTGAAAAGAAAATGCCAAAATTTCCATACTTCCTGCCTTTGGGTTGTAGAATTATTGTCTTGCTTTGTTTTATTCTAATTTCTTCTACTTTATGGTAACTTGCAAGTATTTCACAATGTATAATTTTACAAAAGAAGAAAAATGGAAAAAAAGAAGCAGGTTTTCCTCTGAAAACCAAGACTGTCTTCAGTTATGAGTTACAGCTGAGGTAACGATACATTGGTAGGAAGTTGGAGTCTCAGTGAAACAGTAGCTCAGAAGCTAGACAGGGAATCAAAAATCTAGGCATAGACTGCAAGTAATGCAAGTGTCAGAACACTCGTGATTTAGGGAAATCAGAATTCTGGCAGGCATGCACCAGAGATATATAGCAAAAGAAAATCAGTGGCCTCAACAGTATAGGTACTCAAACATTCAAACAGAAAGTCAAGAAACCAGGAAGGAATAAAGGCTATACAGCTGAAGGCACGAATATTTTGAATGTGAGTTCCCATTCAGAAATCCGTATATGCTAATGTCACAGTAGAAACCTGTTTAAGGATTTGACCAGTTCACTCTTTGTGGGAAAGAAAATAAATCAGCAAGTTTAACCAAAAAATATTTAAAAGATAAGGGTGAGTCATAGACTCTGTAAGAATTTACATGTCTGACACTAGAAAAGAAAGGGGTAAGGGAGAGACAGAAACAGGATGAGTTTAACCATCCCCTAAAATTACTATGCAAACCACTTCATTAGGGTACCAGGACTCCAGAAACCTGCAATTTAATTTATTCACAAATATAATGCATATATATAATGCATATATAAATATGATGCAAAATACCACAGAGGAAAAGAGAATTATGTTAAACCCCAGATTATCTATATTTAAGATCTATTGATAACTGTTTATCAACAACACATCCTTTCATTTGTCAGCACAAGAAAAATCTATATTTATGTGTATTATGGGATTATACAAGCATTTATTTTGCATTTTTCAGTCTACAGTAACCATCCTATTCTAGAACTACTAAGTTTTAGAATTCATGGGCTACATACTTTTGATCTATTACAACTGTTCAACCTGCTACGGGCTCATCCCTTGGAAGAGTCACAATAACACAACAGGAAATTAGCAATCTATTATCGACATACAAATAATGGAAACTGAATAAAGATTCCCTAGCTATTTTACCATGTATTTACAGACTTTCACAAATACAAAGCAATATACTGGCCCCAACTCTTGTGCCTGCAAAATGCCCATTTCCTTCCTACCAATGCTAGTAACAAAAGATAGTTCTTAGGATAATATCATTCATTTTCAAGATTTTCTCAATCAAATGTGTTAATAGTTATGTTCATTCAGTTAATTGACTTAAAATTAACCACAGCTTTATTCTTCTGGAAGTGACCTAGGATGTCTGTAGTGATGATAAGATTAAGGTAAATGCAGTAATGAATAGGAAAACATGGCTTAATTATATAGCATACTCCCATTCACCTTAATTTGATAAAGAGCAAAGATTGGATGGAATTCAAAAGAAAGCAGCTTAAACATAGATAAAAAGACTTTTTATGTAGGGGCATAATCAGTTTTCAGAATTCGCTGCTGCAAGATATCTCTCAGGCTAAAATTTAGTAGAGTTTCAAGATAAGAATAAGAATGGCATCTGTGGGTATACTAGCTGGATGTGAATTTATGGAAGCTATCAATCCTCATGCTGGTAGTCATAAAATCATCACCAGCTGGTGCTGGAATGGAAAACCTCCCTGCGGTATCCCACTGCACAATTGGCCAGATGCATGATGCGTTGTTGTTGTTGTACAAAGGCAAAAGAACCCAGAAGCCTTAGGCATGAGCTTTTGCCAAAGGAAAGATTGCCCATGATGGAAACTCTCAAGCAAGCCATAGGCTGTGAGCCTGAGTTTCACAGTAACCTCCTTTATCTGTGCTGCGATCAAATTAATTTACCCCTTCATGGCAAAGTACAATGATTCTTCCATTCCACAGTATTTATTCAGTGTTATCCCTGAATTAGTGTACACTCTATTGGTTAGAGAGACAAGTAATCTCTCCTGTGAATAACCACACCTCAGTTTTCATTTAAAGGTGGCAGGTCCCAAAGGTCCCCCTTTAAAAGTGGCAACAATGATGATGGTGGTGATCCGGGCTTTTTGTTAATGGACAGCATGGCAGGTCTATTTGTTGGCATCTTCTCTGACACCCTGAGCCTTTTAATTCTGTCTGACAGATTCAGGCCATGCTCCAGATCTCACAAAAGAGGTGAGAGAGAGTATTGATCTTCCTGTTATTGTTAGTGATTTACTGCTCCATTCCCTTAGCAAATTTAAACACATACACACACATACAGACACTCCCCACTGGGGTCACAGCTGCTGGATGGCAGAGTAATGAGTGATTATTTTCTTATCTCTCCTAAGCTCCCTAAGTAACTTCTCTTGTGGATTCATGACAGTCCTGCAGATTTAAGCCAAATAAATAATATCTGTCCACCCTAGGTCAAAGGGTTCCCAAACATGGCCATAAATATCTGCTTAAATAGAAACACATACATGTCGAAAACTTGCAGGGAACTGAAACTGGCAAACTATAAGTTGCATTTTTTGGACCATTAAACAGTCTAAAACAAATTTGAAATGTGTTATTTTGGAGTAGTCTAAGAAAATGTTACTGAAAGGATAAATAATGCACATGGTATATCACTGAAATCATGGAAGAGTTTCTTTTCCCAAAGCTCACTGGTAATTATTGAGATGGCTCCTCTTAAAAGGTAATGTCTTAGGACATTATCTAAGTCTGTTGTCATTGTACAAAATATTTTTGGATCTCTTTCCTTACTGCCTCTTCCCAACTATTTCATTGTTTTTTATACTTTATAGCAAGCATTTTGTCTCTCAAAATATCATATTCCAAATTATACCATTGTATTAATGTTCTCAGGCTGTCATAACAGAATTCCACAGGCTGAGAGATGTAAATAAAAGAAACTTATTTTCTTACAACTCTAAATTTGAATCTCCAAGGTCAGGGTTCCAGCAGGGCTGGTTTCTAGCGAGGTTACTCTTTTTGGTTTCAGATGGGCACTTCTCCACTGTCTCTTCACACAGCCTTTAATCTTTGTGTGCCAGAGAGTGTGAGCTTTCGTGTCTCTTCCTCTTATCTCATAGACACACGTCTGTCAGATTAAAACTCTACCCTCATGACATCATTTAACTTGAATTGCCTACTGCTCATCCAAACATAGCACATTTGGGCTTAAGACTGTAACATATGAATACCGGGGAGATGGACACAATTCAGGCCATAACAGTCCTCATTTTTTTTTTTGCCTTATATAAAAATACCAAAAAATGTCAAATACCAGTTTTCACATGAGATGAATGATATTTAATATTTAGATAAATATTTATTCTTAGAAAATTGAAATAAAATAGCAGGCAATCCCTAGCGATGCTCTACACATATGATTAAAGATATTTACCAAGATCAATAGTTCTTTAAGATGACTTATTCTTATCTGGAATTTTTATCTCTCTAAGAGATAAAGAATCATCTTAGAGTCATCTCTCTAAGAGATGACTTATTTAAAAATTCCTGTGTTCATGAAAGAAAACCATACTATACCAATGTCTCATTATTTTATAGAAACATATGTTGGTCCTCCTTTTGCAATGGCTGAATATTCTCCAAACAGTCCTTCTGCCAATAACAACTATAAAGTTTGGACAAAATAACCAAAAACAACATCTTGAAGGCTCTGGAGAGAAAACAAGGCAGACAGATTTTGAAAAGAATTTGTCATTAGGAAAAATATAATAGTATCATGTAAGTATCTCTATGACTGACTCAATGGTGTTTAAAATTCTAATTTTTCTGATAGAAAATCCACAATACTTATTTATTGAGGGTTCAAAGAATGGATTCAATAAGCAGAGATTGAGAGGATGGAAAGGAGTAATGGGAAAAAGGAATTCACGTAAAGGAGTTCCCAAAATGTTTATTACAAACTCTAAGACTACAGCTGATTGCTGAAACATGTTTGCATGGAGAAAGTTACCAGAAGATCATCAAAATATAAATAACTTGAATGTGATATGTTACCCACTACCGGTGAGTTACAGTTTACAGTTTGCAACTAAGTTAATTAATTAGAACAACAAAAACATCAGTGTTTATCCAAGGAAAATAGCAGAATCTATGCCTACATAGGACAAAATTTGCAGTGTTTAAGATGCAATTCAATTATACTATATTCAGATAGCCAAGAAAATATAAACACTTTACAAATGAAAAGAACACTAATTGCACTCAATCCCATCATGATCAGAAATTAGTTACCAATAACGACAGTATGTATTTCATGATGTAAAATAAAATACCTTTGTAATAAATAAAAATAGGAAATAGCAGCAAAGAAAATAGAATACATAAAAGTCAACCAAGTAGAAAATTTAAAGACAAAAAATGCAATATTCAGAATTCAAATTTCATTTGTTGAACTTAATAATAAAATGGAAACTACAGCAGAAAAAAAAAAAAACTCAGTGAGCTGAAAGATAGGCTAGTTGAAATCATCCAATCTGAAGAAAAGAGATAAAATTAATTTAAAATTAAACATATACACAAAGATATTTGATACATCAAGATATCTAAACTATATGATGTTAGTATAGTCCAAATGAAAAGAATGAAGGGATGAATGAATAAGAAAAAAATCTGAATAGTTAAAATAGTCATGTTTGCTTCAAAGCAAATTCAAGAAGTTCAGCAAATCTCAAACAGAATAGATATGAAAAATCACCAACTACCCCCCTGCCAGGTACATCAAAATCAAACTAACAGCAAACAAAAGATAAGGAAAAAAGTGTTTAGAGTAGGAAAACATATACAAATGCATGCATACACACATACATATATACATATATACATAAAAGAAACAATGGTGTTACCCTTCCCTTGAATTTTCATCAGAAATGGTGAAATACAAAAAACAATTTTTTAAATCTATCAAAGGAAGAAAACAAAGCAGAATTCCATATTAAGGAAAAGTACCGCACGCAGTTAGGGAGGGGAAGAGAGAGGAAGAAATCAGGAAAGAGAGAAGGACAAGAAAATCAAGATGAAGGTTCATGGTACAAAGGTAGAGGGAGGACACTGGGGAATGCAATGATGTAAAACACACACACATATACACACACTTATACATAAATATATACACAACAAAATGATTAATAAAAATAGAAAAAAATTCTGTCCAAAATTAACAATGATGTAATTAATTGAGATATTGACATTACAGTATTTAGTGATCATGGAACAAAAAATGAAGTAAATGCTTACCAATTTTTTAATGTTTTTAAGAATAAAATGTGTAAATTATATTGTTTGTAAAATTACAAACACAGCATCTTAAAGCAGCAAAACAGCAGAGATGGGTTTGGGGAAGTCAGCCTCCAACGAGAAAACATGGAAAGATCACAAATAAAAATAGACTGGCCGCCCAACGCAAAGTTAAGACTGAAAACCTACCATCAAGGTTCGCTGGTTCCAAGAACACAGTCCCTTACCCAGTGAAAGAACACTGCCACAGGAAAGAAAGAGACTAATGGACTTAACATAGACTCGCAAACAACAAAGAGCAGGGTGTAGGAGAACAGAGGGGGCACCAAGAGGGGGTGAGGTATCCCAAAAAACAATACTGAGGTTGTGATTTTAAAAGAAAACAAACAACCTCAGAAATACAACCACTGAGATCTACAACGATGGGAATGGAATTTCCTGTTCAGAGACGCCTTCAGCATGATCAAAGGACCCTCCCACTTTAGGGGGTGAGGAAAACCACAGAGATGGGCAGTGGCCACTCGACAAAACAGACCAACCATCTGCCAAGGCCTATCTTGGTGGTGTGCACAAACTTTGGCCAGGAGAAACACTCCCAACGCCAGCAACGAGAACTACCAGAGAAGGAGCAAAATATGACAGAAGATAGATAGGCGAGAACAGCTAATCAGAAAGAAGGAGGAGGCACTGCAATTGTGTGCGAACTAGGGGCCAGCAGCAAAAAAACATTTGGAAAACTAACCACAGGTCACTGTGTCCCAGGAAACTATGTCCACACAGGACAAAAGGACATTGCTACAGGAAAGAAGAGGAAGAGTCTAAGGTACTAAAAATTAAACCATGAAAGGCAGTGAAAGAAGAGATGGAGAGACCGGGAGGGTGGAGTGGGGGAGGGGAAAGGAATACCCAAAAGGCAAATGTAAACAAAACTTACTCAGTAAAAATGTGTATTATTTAACAACAACAACAAAAACACCCAACAATAGCACCTTGGTAATGCTTGATAAATATATTGCCAACAATTTCCTAATATGTTATAAAATTTATAACTAACTGTAACTTCTTAGGAAAATGGAAGATTAAACGTTGATACAGAATTATTTCCCATCTGGAATAGGAAAAATTTTTAGTTAACTGTTCTTTTCTAAAAAAATAAAATAAAATAAAGACAGGCATATATATATATTTCAAAAAACAAAGAGAAACAAATACATTTTATATAGAGTAAAGGAGAAAAATTAATCACCCGCATATCTACACTAGAAAAAATTTTAAAAGAAGATTCTTAATATAAATAAATATATTAATTTCTTTAGATTATGCATAGCAGTTTAAAGCAAATTTATAATGGATATCAGAAGGGAAGGAGGGAATATGGTAAGTTATAAGCTTTCTACATCTAATGTATCATGATATTAACAGATTGGAGAAAATATTTTGAATAAAATATTGAGCAAAATGAATAAATTATTATTTTCATACGAGGAATATCAGATAGCTTTGCAATATTGTTTGAAGTTTGGGAGTGTAGTTCCTCCATTCTTCTTCCTTTAGTCAGTGGAGCAAGGAAAATGGCCATGGATTACAGATGATATGGTGGCAGAAGAAATATGGGAACCACGAGAATGTTTAAAAAATTAATTAATTAAAAATAAAAATTAGAAATAATAACATATGGCAAAGAAAATGAAAATTAAATCAGGTAAACTTATGGATCAATGTAAATATATTTTATTAATGCAACTCACAAACCACATATTAAGCAAAAACAAAAATCTATATTTATATCAATTTTAAGAACTATATAAAGGAACTATATGTTACATGGCTGTCCATATAACTATAGTAAAATTAGCAGAAAATACATAAAATTTTAATAATATGCACTAAGTTCAATGTAATGAGTTTTCATGGGAGGTGATTATGTAATCACAGAAGTACATATCATGGGAGGGAGAACAGTCAGAAGATGATTATAGTTTCAAGCAAGAGATGGTTGAAACTGGAAATTATGAAAATTATGAAACTGGATCTTGTTTATTTTAAAGCAAATTATAAATCTGAATCTTGCTTATTTTAAAATTTGCCATTTGAACCTAAACTGCTACATAAATGCTTTTAATGAACAAATGTGTGTTACTCATCAAACTGAGATCAGTTTCACTCGTTATCAAGTAGAAAAACCCTGTCCCGTAACTACACAAGACAAACACCTAACATTAGCTTTTATAAATAAAAAGACTACAGTGATTTATGCAATATTTACACAAAATGGCAATGAGAAAACATCAAAGTAATAAATTAGATGAAAACTTATCTTTTGCTAACTATTTGATTTACACAATTCGATAACTAATAAACTTTTCTTTCGGTACCTTCTTTTCTAATATGCTCTGTCTCTAATACGTAGCACTGAAAATGAGATGTCAATAATATATTCTGTAAATCAGTATCTGGACACCTCTATCACCTCAACATTTCATTTTAAATAGCAAACTTTAAATCTGAAAAATTTGCTTGTCTTGATATAATTCCTTAACAACAGTCTTCACATATTTCAGTGTGAAGCCTGTCACCCAGAGATTTTAGGATATTTCAGTCATGTCAACACATTCAACATATGTGTGTGTGCATGTGTGTGTATGTATATGTGTATATATGTATATATAAATATATTTAGCAAACATTTTCCTGCAATATATTCAAAATTCTTTAGGCAGTAACTCACAAGTTTTCTTTGTTAGAATGCTGATGATTGTGGGAAAGTATCTCAGAATCTGCTGAGGATATGGGAAAATGGTGAAGAGAAGAAAATAATGCAGTCATATCCTTTCTGGTCTTCATAAAGATGTGATCAGCTATTTTATTATCTGGATTTCCATATGCATATGAAAACATTGATTTTCAAATGGGAAAAATATTTGCAAAAAACCACTGATGGACACTTGTAATCTCTAAACTAAGTTTTAAGTATAAGAACTCATTCTGCAAGCATAGCATTCAGTGGGTTAAGACTGAGGCCATAGGTCATTATTCTATAGGAAATTACACTTGGGAAAGTACAATTGGGGAAAAATTGCTTTAAAACTCAGCCCTATAGTTATTAAAGAGCACATAAAGAAGGCACATTCATGCATTCATTTAAAGAGCTTGTAATCATTTAAAGAACTTGCACCAATAAGATGAAAACATTATGTGTGAATGACTGAAGACATCCAACATTTTATCTGCTATGCAAAAACAAAAGTTAATCTTTTAAATATTTTCCTTGGTCTGCTGACACGATGGTAAATTTTGTAAGTGACACTGGAGAGACAAGAAAAGCAATAGTTGTTTTGTTTCCTTGCTCAGGGTACAGTATTGCCTGACTTCCTGACACCTCATGTCGAGAACACACGATTCCCCCCAAACCAGTCTCCTACAAACAGTCTCAGCTTCCTCAGATCCTAGCATCTGCAGTGTCCAGTTGCTTACAGCACCTAGCAGACCACTGACTTCCTTTGGTAATATTATTGGGAGGTACAAAATTAGTTCATAATTTATGCATTCAGTTTAGGTTCTGATACCAACAGTGGAGCTGGGGGTCCTCAAGATACCTCACACTTATCCTAATTGCTAGTTTGAGGGACTCCAAGTCTCCCCTATACTTGATACAGAATTCACTGAAAGCTGTTATATTTATGGTTATGGTTAATTCAACAAAGGAGTCTGATTAAAATAGCCATGGGGCAGATTCAGGAGAGTTTCAGACACAGAAATTCTTATCCTTTCAAGTAAAGTCATGATCAGTGTTACCTCCTCCCTGTAATGATTTATGATAGCATGCTGTAAACCCCAGAGAATTTCACCCAAAACTTGGTGTTCAGAGATCTTAGTAGATCACAAGCATAGTTGAACATCTGTGGAACTGACCTTAGTTTCCAGACCCTATTGAGGTTGCGATACCACATTGCACAATGGTAAATCAGATTGTTTGACTATAGAGCAATGTAAATGAAGATAATCTTATCAGCAGAAACTCAGAAATTACATTCTAAGTTACCTCTCTTTGGGTAAAGTTAGATCTTTCTTTTTTATTTTTGTCTATATATGTATTATATATATAGCATAACTATATAAATACATTTATAAATATATAAATAACTAGAAAAATATATTTTACATCATTGCATTCCCTGGGGTTGTCCCACAACCATATCACCTGTGAACCATTATCTTGATCTTTCATGCTCATCCCTTTCCTGATTTCTCCCTCCCCAATTGCCTAACCCTCCCTTGATGCATGCTTTAGTTCTGTTACCAGTTTGTTAGTTTTAACTTTTTTTTTGACCTTTTGTTCATTGCCCTATCTCCCACCTATAAGTGAGACCATCTGGTTTTTGTCCTTTTTTTCTGACTTGTTTCTGTTACTTTATTCCTACTAACTCCATCCATGTTGTCACAAATGCATCAAATTTATCTTTTCTGATCACTAAATAATACTACATTGTATAAACATACCACAATGATTTCATCCATTCATTGGTTCAACATCCGAAAATCAATCAAAATAATTCATCATATCAACAAGGAGAAAACCAAAAGTCACACGATCATATCAATAGATGCAGAGAAAGCATTTGATAAAATCCAGTATCCATTAATGATGAAAGCCCTTGAAACACTTGGGGTAGAAGGGATATATATCAACATAATAAAAACCATATACAACAAGCCCATAGCAAACATCATAGTTAATGGTAAAGTTAAATCTTTACCACAAAGACAGCTTCATAGAATAATAGCAGCAGCAGCAGCAACAGCCGTCATAGTTGTAGAATAACAATACCTCTGGTGGTATCGTTAGTGGGTAGAATGCGGGGCATCCCTGGACCTCCAAACCTACCTGCTCTACATGGGTCTTGCCATCTTCCATAAAGACAAACATAATCTTACTTAGTGCATAAAGCTTTCAATAAAAAAAAGAGCTTTAACACAAAAAGCATGCAACAGAGAAAAGAGAGGAGAAAGAAGATAGTTAAAATAGTTTCCCCATAAAACTCCCAGACTTACCTGTCCACTCACAGATAAATATCCAACCAAATAGTGTTAACCCAACAGCTTACCAGAAGTCTAATATACCTTCTGGTGGAACAATAAGGGGTTGAAGGAGCCTAGCAAGCCTGGAAGGAAAGAGTGAAATACAAGTCAAGATAAAGGCTGCCATTGTCAGCCTCCCCATAGTTCTCTTATGTAGGAAGCCATGGATGAGAAGAATATGAAAATGGATGGGAGAAATTACAACAGTCTAAGACAGAGAAAGAGTCAACCAGAGGCTGGGGCTCAGTAATCATGTACTAAGCCAACTTTATTAGATCTTAAAGCAAGCCTCTTAAATTACCCTGCGAAGGAATGGTTGTAAAGCGGTAGCAAACAAACAAAACAGTAAAACCAAGATCCAGTGGTATGTAGCATGTGGGGGAAGGGGAATTTATTATCTTGCAGAAAACACCAGGTGGCCAAAATCTCTATCTTTTATGGAAATGTCTCTCAGGTGGATTAATCATAGGAGGATAGAGGACAGCCAATCATAGGAGGATAGAAGACAGGAAACCTGTGGGAACCATCTTCATTGTGCTGAAGTTAGATGGGAATGAATACGGGTGTGCACATATTCATCACATGTTTCTTATTTGTTTATGGCATCCCACACTCTTACCCATTTCTCTTCCAAGTATCTCCCATGACTCCCCAGTCCCTGGTAAAATTCAAAGGTCAAGAAGCAAGGGTAGCTTCTTGTTCATTTATCTCTCTGCTTCATATGCCACCTCTGTTCTTCTGTCTTATTTCCCTGGCCTTCTTTCCCAAATTCTTTTCTCAGTCTTTTTTTAGCTTTTCTCACTATTCAGCCATCTTCCCTTAGATGGGCCAGAGAACCTGGAACTTCCCCTTTCAATGCATATCACAGGTTTATAGTATAACTTACCAAGAAGAGTTTTTCTCATCATGCTAGAAGGAGAATTTCTAGAAAGTTCCACCAATATGACACCATCACCAAAATTTCTGTCATTCAGTGAGTAATGGATATACATAATTCAGAATTGCCTGAATCTCAACCCTGGCACTGGAACTATTTCTTATATTTGTTATTTCTATTTGTTAGTTATTCTATTCTTCTAAGTCCTTAGTACTCTAATCCTCTCATAGTTAATAATTTTTATATTAAACTCATACTATACATATTACTGTGAATTCTGGACCCTGATGATATATAATATTCTAATAATATGTATATCTTATCTTTGTAATGAAAGTCTCTAGAAGACAAGAATAGAAAATATATTCAAAATGCTAAATAAAAGTAGCGTTAACATCAAATTTAATGTTAAGCAAAATTACATTTCAAAAATGAACAAAGATCTATGTAATAATCATTACTTCTATAAAAGGAAGAAGAAAAATGGAACCAGTGATGTTATTTCAAAGAAACAAGTTTAGTCTGTATTTATTCAAGTCAAATGTATGGATGTACACCAGTATGTGTGTATATTTGCACATGTATTCATAGCTCTCAATATAAAATTTAAGATCTGAACTAATGTCACTATTTTGAAAACATTGTTTGTCTTTGTAATTGTTTTAAAAAAATAAAACTCTGCACATTAGCATCAGCAAGATTTGCTATACAATTCCCATAAGACACATAAATGCTAACATGCTGCTTTGATTTCTTCTCTGTAGTCAGTGGGGCATAGGTTCATGTCACTTTTCACAATGGGAATTTGCATCATCTTCCTAACTTAGCTTTTTTCTTGAACTTCAGTGTCTGCATTACTGTGCACTCAAAACATTAATAAATAATTGAAAAGTAATGTGTCACACAACCTGACACTTAATGAACTTCCAATAAATTGAGGTTATTGTGAAAAGCTTGGTGTATTCATGAATCAGTTAACTCTTCATATATAAAAGTAGACAGAAATAGGATTTATTATTTTAAGTGATTGTTGCCTATGAATTTAATTTTGCCCCCAAAAATTCACAACTTGAAAGACAAAGAAACAACTTTTTTTTACAAAAATTATTTGGGATGCAATGAGTTAAAAGATGTTAGTTCAAATAATATACTTCTCTACCCGCATAGAAATGAGGATACAATAAAAAAATTCCTCCTTGGGGGAAAAAAATGCCCTCCTTGAAAGGAACAAAATCCTCCTCCAGACACTCAGTGTCAATGGGTTCATTCCTTTGATCTTGCTTTTAAGAAGCATTAACTATATTTTGTTTTGTATGATTGCTTACTTTCAAATAAACTAGCAGATAGCCTTTCAACCCCTATTGGTGCTAAGGCTGTTCTTTCAAAGCCTATAATCTGGAAGCTTTATCAGCACCACAGTAAACACCTGAATTTGCTTTCATTGTTTCAGGCTGAGGGAAAAAAATGGTCAAGTCACTACTGTGAATTTTAAAGTTTTAAAAAGTCTTGGAAAGTTACAGGCAACCACGTTTTGACTGGCTCCTAAAACAAAACATAACAGCAACCCACACATCTTTTCATATATTCTGGCAAGAATAGCAGAAACAAAATGTCATGCACTTAACCAGTATGTGGAAGCCTAGAATGTAAATATGAAAAGTGTAAGAATTTTTATAGCTTTCAAACTATGGCAGATAAGTAATATCTTTGTAATGTGAAGAGAGCGATTTTCATTATCACAAGACCATGACAAGTAGCTTCCTACGCAGCTTATCAAGTCGAATTCCACTAATACTGCCAGAATACTGATTTTTTCCATGCTTTGTTATGTCTGAAGGGAGAATTTTTATGCAGTTGGTAAAATGAATGCATTGACAAACCGGTAGAACGCTAAAGTGGCTACTGATAAATAAGTTTGATAAACTGAATTTTGGCCTTTTTCTTCTATGTTGCATTGTGGACATTTCTCTTTCTCCATGATTGGCGTCATTCCCATCTGTATATCCTTCCTTACAAAACTGCACACCATTTTGCTCTCACCAAAATGTGATTTTAGTTTTAGTTTGTCCACTGAACGATAACTCTTGGCCCATAACCTAGACCTGATTGCATTTGGCCTTTCTGATCCCAAGTTAGAATAACATTAGAATAGAAACACACATAGCAGTCTATATCATAACAGCCTATATTTCATAACAGTTAACTGTTTGTAAATGCACAACCCTGTTATATACCCTCCTCCCTCCAAAACTGTGAATTAGAGATTTTTATCTAACATAGCAGATAAGGAAATAGAAGTAGATATGTTAAGTTATAAACCTAAGATTACACATCTAGTTCTGTTTTCTGTTGTGTTGCTTTGTTTTCTTGTTTTGATTGGAATTGCCATATCTGAACCAGAGCCTAGAACCTCTACAGGTGCAGTTGGGCCCTGCTGTCATGTTACTGACCCTTCCTTCCTCGGTGTTCCTGAATCTCACATTTCAAGGTATCACTTTCAGATCCTCATGAACCCATTTCTCTATACTTGGCACATGAGAAAGCCAGGCTACATGTTTGTTGAAGAAAACAATGAATGGATGAATGGATGAATATAGATATGTATAATAAGTAGTTTATGTGTTTTTTTCTCTGATGGTTAAAGAGTAGGTGCTTGTGTTTCGATTCCAAACTTGTTGTCCTTAAGAATAGGGTCTGTGCAATTTTATGGTAAATGTTTTCATGATAATATAAAAATGTTATCAGTAAAATATCACTATAATATATGGTAAAATCTTTTTTTCCCACCATGCCAAAATCATAGCTCAGGGTGAAAAGATATTTGGAATTATATATTTTACACTGTTTATATTCAAACAGAATATAAATCATGTGAATGTTTAGGCGAACATGCTACTTCAACTGTCCTGTGTACTTCTCCATTTTCCCTTCTGAAATTGTTTCTGTCAATATTTTGATTTAGAACCTAACAAAAGGGGAGAAAGAGAAAGATTTAATCAGAAGATTGTCAAATGCCTGCATATGCCTAAGAATTAGTGGATACTATAGTGTTTGAGTTAGATATGTATGATTCTTAGGAGATGCATCTTTTATAGGTATTGCTTTTTTCTAAAAAATTATTTGCTTACATGAATTCCAGATATAATTCCATATTTTTATCATTTTAAATATTTATATTTATATGTGTTTGTATAAGGTATGTATTTATAATCTTTCCCAAATATCAGTATGTGGCCTGAACATCAAATAAAAAGAACTATTTTATTTAAAAAATTTAACACTAAAAATTGGGAAGGGTATTACAGATGTTGAAACTGTTTAAATAATATGGAACTCAAGGTTCTTTCAGGCTATATATGATTATGAAGGTCTGCCATTCCCATGTGCTAATGTGTAATTTAAATATTCAATTTTGCAGTCTGAAGAACAGCTAGTTGCTTTAACTACAGAAATGAGGACATGGTTCTTCCCATGTTTACTAGAGCTTATAGTATCTTCTTATTACTAATTATTAAACCCTTTTTAAGGTTAGACTGTTAAATTCTGAGCAATTTAAGGTTTTGCATAATTTGATTTCAAATTTACTGACCACCTTCATCTTCCTCTATTCCACATAGGAATACTAATCTCCAGTTCAGCAAAACTACAAGCCATTCTTCTGATATCAAATGGTTATTAAATTATACCATTTATTTGTGATAAATAAAATTTCAATCTTTGTCTACAGTGTGTCTACCATAACACTCCAGAAAAGCAAATATTGGTTCTTAAGTTTTTAGCTTCTTCTTTGCAAAACTTAGTAACTTCCCTACAACTTAGGTAAATTATTTTAAGTTATAGTAAAGATAAATGGTTACATAAAGCTCTATATATTTGCAATTTTTAAATAAGCAAATAAGATGAAAATTATTAATTTATTTTACCACAGGTAAATAAGACTTATCAACAGTTGACTTTCTCTTTCTTTTGGGAACAAAATGATAACAAAATATTTGACATTATGATTCCTGTCAGATAGGAGATTGATTAAATGCTTCATTTGTGACCAGTTTAATCTGTCTACTTTTATAGTGATCAAATTCTAGAAGTCAGATTTCCTTCTCTCACTCATTTTCTCTACACTTTATACAGAAGGGAATCAATTGTTGATTTCAGAGGAAAAGGGGACAAGTTGGCTAAAAACATTGATTTGCTTATTATCTATAAACTGAGAATGAGAAAGTAATTCAGAAAAAAACACTAAGGGATAGGTTAATTGCATAGAGACATTTTCAGTGGATATGGATTAGAACTTAAAAATCAAATTAGAAGTAAAAATAGTTCACTAGCATATTAAAGCAAGGAAAATAAAAGTATATTAGATATTTAGTTGTTTTACTTTGTAAAACTGTAATATGAAATCTAAATTGCAAAACAGAAAAAAAAAGGTAGGACTTTTTATTGGCATTCTGAAATATCACTTCATAAATATCACCATGTGGCTAGGATCATAAGACTCTATTAAATAGTTATTCAGTTGAATAAATAAGTCAACAAATATTTATCGATGATTTACTGTAAGTAATAAGTACGCACACATACCCTCTAAGAATTACATTTTAAGCATTATGAATCCATTCATTTATTTGCATTTAGCAGCATTTTGTTTTGCTTAGATTTTGCATAGTAATTATGACAATGATAATAATAGTCACACACTTTTTGTCTGCTATGTCTGTGCTTCAAGCCTTTGTTTTGGGTACTAGCAAGCTAGTGCAGCTATTAGTGTACCTTTCATTGAAGAACAGTCTGTTTCAATTCAGGATGGGCCTTCCTCTCCCACCTACCATGCAGCTCCCAATAAGGTGCACAGGTAGCAGTAGGGGGCAAGAGGACACCTGCTGTACTAAGCATATCAGCAGGTTCAACCTAGTATTTTACTGGGAGACATGCTGCAGGCAAATGAACCTCACATCAGTTTGCATATTTTACTTAATCCCTATCTATAAATTCTATGAAATCAGAGATAATGGCCCTTCCATATGGATGAGAAAATGGACAGAAATATAAGAATCTAAGTTCATTTATTTAGTAAACATAAAACCTAGTTTGTAACCATAGTGGTCTGACCTAATTTGAAAATCAGTCTTTTTTTAAAATTTATTTTATTTTATTTTTATTGATTACACATATCTCTCTCTGTGTACATATATATATATACACACATATATATAAAACACCATTATATATGTATGATATATGTAAAACACCATTGTCTGCTCAAGGTTCTCCCGTTATCTTATCACCTGTGAACAATCTCAGTCCTTTGGCCCTCCTCCTCTGCCATTTTCTCCCACCTCCCCCTCTCAATGTTCAGTTTTATATTTTATATTTTCTTGTCCATTTGTATGTTGTTTTTCCCAACTCCCTCATACATGTGAGACCATGCCATATTTCTATTTTTCTTTCTGGCTTATTTCCACTAAGAGTATTCCTTCTAGCTCCATCCATGTTGCTGCAATGACATAAGGTTGTCTTCTTTTCCACTGATGTCTTCTGAGGAAATGGTATTACTATATTTTGATAACAAAGTTATATGAATATTTGTTTAAAAAGGTGGAAAACAGATATGCTTAGATGAATTAATATCTAGATGAATAAAATACTTATAAAGTAAATTTAAGGTAATGCATCTAATTGCCATAATTCCATGATAAAGGTAATTTGCACATATATATTTTCTAGTTTAGGTAATCAATGTAGTATAGTAATTACTTTGATGACAAACTCCATTTACTATGCTTTAAATAGCTGGATGACATTTGGCCAGCACATTATGTAATAAATGTCTTATTGAATTTAAATTCTTATTTGAGCAACCAAATTTAAATTACAATCTGGCTGATGAAATAGGAAAACCTAAATTGTAATGACTTAGCATGCAAAATTACTTGACAATGAGAAAACTGTGGAAAGTTCAAGGAATTAGTGACCATGATGAAATTATTTAGAGCACAGATAGGTGTATATTTGTGATAATTGGTTAATTAGTATTTTAGAACTACAAAAACTATTATAATCCAAATGCCTTCCTTTTCAGAAAAAAATAAAATTAAATGTAAATGACTTCTCTAAAACACACACAAGGAGAGAATTAGGTCTATAAATAATCTCCTATGTTCCCAACTAAACTTCTTTTTATTGCATTAAATAATATATATCAAACAGGAGGACATACAATAATAGCAGATTGCCTGGCACATACTAATAGGTTGGCATTATTAGCATTAATGCCCATTGAATATCATTAGTCTCCATCCTATATATTTTGTTCAGTTTATCTTTAATTCTTCAGGCTTGTCCCCTGCTCAAGCACACATATCACCAGGTATCTGAGATTTTGATTTCTAATGGATAGAAGCTGATATCAAGCACAGATATCACCAGGTATCTGAGATTCTGATTTTTAATACCTAGAAGCCGTGGTGAGGGCTCCTGACCAGAAAAACCTTGTAATTTGCACATGTTTTTCTTATATGCCAACACTCTGATTTCTCACCTTTCACAAGGATTTTCTTGCCTCCATATGTCCTCTACCTTGAATGGTCTCTATCCTGATCTTTAATTTTGAAATACCATATATCCATCCATCTATCCAGCCAGTCAGCCAGCCACCCACCCATCCATCCAACCATTCAGTCACCCAATTATTTAATAAACTTTGTCCACAGCTACATTTCTTGGTCATTTCTTCTTTATTCTAATTTATTTATTCTAATCTACCAACTTCCCTTATATGTCTGTGGTCCTCCTGAAATGTCAGTCCCCTTAGTGAATCACCAGACTATTCTACAAACATGAGCCTTGGGTAATGAATGGATATCAGTCTTGTCCGCATGTTAGAATTCTTGAAGTACTAAAGTGCTAAATCCAGGACCATCTTGCAGAGTCTGATTGAGTAGCAGACATCTCGTTGAGTCTGATTGAGGTTTGGGGTAAGTCATGAACATTGATTATTTTTTTAAAAACTCTAAAAAGTGATTTAAATTGAAGCTAAGATTGAGATATATTGATTAATCTATGTGACCACACAATAATGGTTTTGCTTCCAGTCTTAGTGGTTGGAAAGAAGTTAATTTATCTGGTAGGATTCTCATGCTCTGCACACTTTAGAGTCTCCTTGCAGCTTTAGTGCATTCAAATGCATGCCTAGACATACCTCTGACACTTACACTTATTTTATTTTTTGAGAACTTTTTCTAGTTCTTTAAGAGCAATTAATAATCCTGAATTTAAATGACACAATGAGACTGTACCAATCTTTACAAGACACTACCAAACAGTATCAGTCTCCTTCCTATATTATGTTGTCTCTGAACCAGCAAGGGCTGCTAGATCTGGGATAGTTTCCAGATTCCCCTCTGGAGTGCATTATCTCATGTAGTTAGACATAAAACATGACTCATGGTTAGCAATAGTCTTAGAGATTTCTGAGTTTAGTCATGAAATTGATCAAGTACCAAATCCAAATACACTTAGAATGAGAAGTAATGTGTGAGAGCAAGAAGGTCCTGACCAGCCGAAGAAGAGAAGGGAATAGTATAAGAGGTTGGCAGCAATTATTGGGATTGAGAGAACTCATGCACAGTGCTTATGTAGCTATGTGATCTATGTGCTTGTGTGTATATGTGTGTGTGTGTGTGTGTGTGTGTGTGTGTGTGAATAAGCATAAAGTCTGTATGGAACTCAAGGGAGGATCAAGTTTCTGGACTTGAAAATATATATATATATATATATATATGTATCTATATGTATCTATATGTATGTATGTATCTATCTATCTATCTATCTATCTATCTATCTATCTATCTATCTATCTATCTATATATATATATATATCCTATTCTTATTGTTCCAGACTCATATTACCCTATTGTTCTGGATCAATGCCAAGGCTACAATGGATAATCTAGTCCCATTGCAATTTTACATATTTCTGACTAATATAGCATGTATCCATTATTCTATTTTAAAATAATCCTTTTTATGTCTCTTGCACTAAAATTCAAGATGAGGAAGGGTGTATGTCTCACCCATATTTTGAGATGCCAAGTTGCTTGGTGCTGTTTGTTTCATATAATTGGCATACTATAAACTTTGTTTTGTGCATTCATAAGTATTTCATCACTACAATGTTTGGACTGGCCATCAATATCTTTCCTTCTGTATAGTTTTGTTATTGCCTATTCTCTTTTTAAAGACTCAAATAGAACCTGGTTAAATTAAGAGGACTTAGGAGGGAAAAAAAAAAGAAACATGAGGGTTAAGTTGAGGAGGGAGCATAATGGAATATGGTGATGGCGTAAGAATGTCTTGGTAGTGGTGGATGCGGTGTAGCAAAAAATCTGACTGATGAAATATACACTTCTAATGCATAAACAGTGATGGAAACAAATGTTATCTCAATAAATATACAAATTAAAAGTATAAAAATGCATAAAATCAATTTCTTTTTCTTTTGGCATCTAGAAAACTCTTACAGCTTCTTCATGATGTAGTCACATTCATCCTTCTCTGTGAAGTTATCTATAATATCTAACCCATGTCTAACTATAGTTAGATCTTGGATATGCTTCTATGTGGAAATAGCATATTATCTTCTTAATTATTTAATTTTATGTTTTACTAATCTCTCAGTTTACTGAAGAGAGGGACCGCTTCATTCATTACTTCATCCTTGGCACTAGAAGATTCCAAGGCAATGGTAGGTATTCACAAATGTCTATTGAATTGAATGAAGACAATTATATGAAACACACACCAAACTCTTCTGGATGTAGTGAATTCACTAAAATTTGCTGGTGAAGGTTAATGAAAAAAAGAAAAAAGAGATTTCAGTAATCACTAGAATATAACTCATTGATAATCAAGCACAATGCTTAGCATAATGCTACATTACTAATATTCATTACTGCTATACAAATAATAGAATTTGGGTTTTATTCTTAAATCTTTGCACTAAAGGGAGCGTGGAACAATCTGCCCATACTGCAGTTACTAGAGTGATAAGAATCATGTAAAAGAAAAAAAATATTCTCAATCAGCCAGGACAGGAGCTAAGATGCATTTGCATTTATTAACTTTGGGTTAAGTTCTTTTTGCATTGCTAGACAGGTGGCAACTGCTTTTGTGCTCCTCTGAATATGAACAGCTTCTAAAATTTAAATCTCAATTGATGTTTCAGTCATTCCTGGATGACAGGCAGTTAACAGAAAGAAGAGCTCACTTGCCAAAAGGAGATAGATTCAATGAAGTTTTAAAGCATCTTTAAGAAGACATGGCCATTTTCCTTGTCATTAGATAGCTCCCTACTGCCAACAAGCATAATTTCTAGCTTGCTTGGGATAGGGTGCTGACCATTATTTTCTTTCATTAAGATAATTTTTTCAAACAGATAGAGTATTATAAATCTACATATAAAGGATAAATAGGAAGTGAAATAAAGAAGACATTGTAACTACAAGTGCACCCAAATATCTACTTACACTCCTAGATGCTATTTTTCAGAGCTCTTCTGAAGAGAAATTGATTTAGTTATCTAAGCAAAGTGAATTCTTCATGGAAGGGAAGACTACCTCTCCACAATCTCTTCATTACCCATATTCAGACCTCTCTTTAAAAGCAAATGACTCTGAAAGAGACAAATGAAACTTTATTCATATTTTATACTTTAGGAATTAGCCTATTATGCTATTTTATGAGAATTATTTTTGATATTAAACATCTGAAGATCTTACACTTTTATCAAATTCCTAGAGCAATGAGATGAGTCAATTATAAAGGGAGGCAGAAGGGGGTGGAAATGTCTTGGGGCGAAGGGTTTTGATAAACTTCTGCTTTATAATTCCACCAGTTACAAATCTTAGAAATGAACAATAGTGGTAATTACTGCTGTGCATTTTAAAATTCACATCTTTGAAAACAATGCATATAAGTCTCAGAATTCTCAAGAGATAAAGACCAAGAAAAATCCATTCATAAAAGCTAAATAATCATAACTAACTTTTAGTGAGTGCTTAGTGCTAGAAAGCATACTCTCATGAATTTTACTCTATTACAGATTATACATATATGTATTTCATATGTTTGTGAACTGTTCTATTTATTCATTCAGATAATTATAAGTAGGCTACATCAAAAAGCAGCAGCAATGATCAAACTCCTTTGTCTTGTGGATATTAGGTCCAAAAAAATCATAAACTAGATAGGCAAGCATAGAATGTAGCAAATTAGAAGTGGTAGAATTATGGAAACATGATAATTGTAGAACAAGATAAGGAAGAACAGGAATAATAAGGCAAGATTTGACTTGTAAGTTAAAGATGAGGGAAGATACCAAGTAAGACAACTGGGGACAAAGGTATACCAAACAGAGGGAAGAGCTTGAGCAAAGACCTTAGGATCTTAGGAAGGTACCCTGTGTGCTGGAAGATGAGGCTAGAGTGGCTAAAGCAAGAGAATAGTAGGCTAGAACAGAGAACTAACTCAGAGATGGGAGGGGAGGGTAAATGTCTTCCCACTGTGTTGGCGTTTGTAAGGACCTGACTTCTGCTCTGTGATAACTAGTTAACTTACAGAGTGTTAAGCAGACACACATTATCTGATCTATTTTATTTGGATGCTCAAGGAGGTGAAAGATCACCATCTGGGTCAGGGTGAGATCAAAGGGTAAGAAGTACTTGGATTCTGGTAATGTCTGGAAACAGAACAAATGTGATCCTGATGATGCCTATGCAGATTGGAGACTACAAAGTATTACTTCTGAGTCTGCACAACTGGAAGAAGAATTTCCATTGATTAGATGGTGAAGGTTTTAGGTGAAAATCAGAGTTTTGGGCTTGTTAAATTCTGGCTTTATATTATATTTCTAAGTGGCTCTGTCTAGCAGGCCAATGAATATGCAAGTCTGTAGTACAGGAAAGAGAACTATAAATAAAATGTGTAACCACTTCACACACAAAAGGTTTGTACCCACAGGTGGTGAGATAGAGACTTAAAAAGGGTTGAGCACTGAGTCTTGGATGGGCATGAAAGGTCTGGGAGAAGAGGAGGAATCATCCCAGGGGACGAGGAAGAAAATGACCAGTGGGAAAAGCCAGGAGTGTGGGGTGGTCTTAAAGTCACGTTAGGTATGTTTATTAAAAAACTGGAGAAACTGTGTTGACGTCTGCTTTTGAGTTAAAGAAAGATGGAAAGCAAAAAATGACTTTTGTCTTTAGTAACATGCAGGTAATTGATGTCCCGCTTGAGAGCAGATTTGATGAGGCAGAGGAAGGAAACCTCACTGATGGACTTTAAGAGAATTCTTTCCGCGTTGATGACCCACGTAGACTGCATTAAATAGAGATGTTTTTGAAATTGAACTAGGAGACAATTTTAGAAAATCCCACTCTTGCCAATGTAAAGATCTGATCCAAATGTCGTATGGAAAAAACATTGTGGCATCCTAGTTCAGGGCATGAGTGGCTGAGACCAATATCAGGCTCCCTCTGCTAATGACTCACTTTTGACAGGCTATCAAACATTAAATTCCTAAAATGTGGTGCCTGCAAAATGACAGCAACCCTCCCCCAAACATTAGCTATAAGCTGTCCACTGACTATATGTACTATAAGGTTTCTGTATTGTGTGCGTTTGTTAAGATCTGAATGACAAGCATTTGGATATTGATGAAACTAATACAATTGTGCCTGTGCCCATGGATATCTACTGTGAAAGAGAAACTGACCCAAGATAGGGTTCTTATGAAAGCAGAAGTCAAGGAAGATTGACAGAAGGGGTTGGAGCTGAAAACAGTTCAAGTGCATATGCATGTTAAACAGTGACTACATTCAGAAATCACCATATGTATGCTTTTGTGCAATCTTAAAAATCTGTCTCTTAGCATCTGCATATTAGTTATCTGTGAGCTGAGGCCAAGCTGTCAAAGAGAATCCTCATACCAATGTCCTGTGTTACAGTGAAAATTAAACTACTGAGATATGATATCCTCAGAATAGAGACAGGTCATTTAATAGGTTATTCACCAAAACAAATCATGATTATTCATCTCATGCCTTTGAAATACCAATATCAATTATATTTGAAAATACATATTTTATAACGAATGTCTTCACACCTAAGGAGTGCAGGACCTCTAACTTAACCAATATTAGAGTCTTTTGTATGACAATGGTCCCAGAAAAGCTGCAAGTTTTTTTTTTTCCTTGATCAAAGTACAAGTATCTTCCTCCTCAGAGTCATGTTTTGGAAAGAGGGTCAATAGATCAATCCCAGCCACATGCAATTTTCATTGATCCTTGACAGCAATCCTAGGTTCAAGTCTACCCAGATACTGCCAGACTGATGTGGTGAATCACTGTCAAGGGAGAGATTATGATTTTTACAGTTCAGCTGGAAAAGGAGCCAAGTTTATTATCTATCATGCTAGGTAACAGACTGTCTATAATATGTATCTCTCTCTTTTTCAGTCCCTCTGTGCTGTTTTGAGTGAAACTGGTAGCAAATTTCTACCATCTGACAGCAACTTGAGGTCTTCTAAGGTAATTAAGCCTGCCTTTAAGTAAGATCCAGCACTACATAACAGGGTGGAAAATTCACAGAACTGTGGTACAGACACAGGTTGAAATTGTGTCTTCTGAACTTTTGCATGGCTGCTACTGAATAGGGGTGGGGAGGGTGATTAACAGTAATTACAGTCCAAATTTGTTGCATAATACCATATGCATGTCATCAGTCCATCAGGTTCTGAGTAGACAAAGACACCTAAAAATGAGTATAGTTTTTAGGTAAGGTGTGATATAGTTGTACCTATCCTGATTCACATGATCTGGAAGAAACACATGGGATAGAGACTCTTTCAGGAGCAAAAGCAGTTTATTACAAATTAATGGAGTAGGTTGTTTTTCAGTTGTCTGGTCTTCAAGTGCAGGCTCTCTGTATAATTGCAACAGAATGTTCTGTCCAATAAGTTTGAGAGAATGTGTGAGACAGCTGAATCTTAAATATTTTAAGGTAATGAGAGAGGGGAAACATCAGAACATTTTAGTCTAAACTTTTCATTTTGCAGATAATGATGCCTGGATGCTGGATACATTTGCCTACTGGCTGATGGAAATAAGTCATTCCGTTTCTGTACACATTTTTCTTATCCAAGTAGCACTGGTTTAGAATACTGTGTATGATTAAAGAGACTAGGTCCACACATCTTTGTTGTGTATTAACTAGACACACCAACTGTCAGTGTAGCCATAGCCTCATATTAGACAAGTGGAGCGCCACCCTAATTTGTTCCCCATCCCCCAATCATTCCTTCTAGTAATCTCACTTCTGCACTCAAATTTCTAAGATTTGTTATTGGTTTGATTTTTCTGTTCCTTTACTTTGTTTCTCTGTTTCCACATATGAATGAAAGTACATGGCAAATGTCAAATAAATAATGTTAAATAAATAATGCAGAACTAGCATACTGGACTCATGCATACATAGTTTTGGGTCAAAACAGATCTATATTCAGTTTCAGTTTAGGCACATACAAGCACCATGGTCTTTTATAGCTTTATTGTTCCTGGTCCTCATTTTTTCTAAAAAATGAACATAGTCTCTCTCTTTGTGAAACTGAGTGAGATAATAAATACTAGGCACCAACCAAGGTGTGCACAATAAAAAAGGGACTCAGACATTTAAGCTTCTATTTATTTTTAAACCTAAGTATACTTTTGAATTCTAGATGCAGTCCTCAGTCTCTATTCTATGTTGTAATTCCACTTTAGATTTGAAAACTCTTTTTATGTCAAATGACTTGAAAATGGCTAACTCTAGCCCAGACACTGCTTTTGAGTTTTCATCTAGATTACTTATCTAGCATTGCTGATTAGAAATTTTGCAGATACATGAAATTTAAAATGTCCCAAACTGAGTTTAACCAGATCCAAATCTATTCTGATGCGAATAGTCTCTATTTTGAGGAAATGATACCTTCATTTACCTAGGTGACTTTTGTGGGTCAAAGATTTTTTTGGATATGACACTTTGTGCTTTGGAGGATGAGTTAAAATTTCTGCACAGCATTGATTAGTAACTCCCAGAAAATCATAACTCATTATACCTAAAGGTAACATACTGCCAGAATTCAAGCTATACTACAAAGTTAATCATCAGAACAGTGTGGTACTGAAACAAACACAGACATACAGATTAATGGAATCAGATTGAGCGTCCAGAAATTAATACACACACATTTGAATAATCTATAACAAAAGACTCTATAATCTATAACAAAAGAGTATAATCAGGAGAAAGAAAATTTCTTCAATCAATAGTTTGGGGAAAACCGGACAGTCACATGTAAAAGAATGAAACTAGACCACTACTTCACACTATATACAAAAAGTAACTTGAAATGAATAAAAAAAAATGGAAATAAGATCTAAAATCATAAAATACATGTACATAGCAGAAGGCATAGGTAAAATATTCTTAGATGCAGGTTTCAATGTGTCTTTATGATTTCACCTTCAATAGTAATATAAGCAAAAGAGAATATAAACAATTGTGACAATAGTAAAATGAAAAACATTGGCAGAGTGCAAGAAACTATCACAAACAAAAAGACATTATTTAATGTAAAAAAATATTTGCATACCACACAGCTAATAAGGGTATATAAGAACTAGAAAGAACTCATATGACTTAATGAAAAGAATTCAAATAACCCAATCAAAAGAGAGCAGAAGAGCTATATAGGCACTTCTCCAAAGAAAATATATAGATGACCAACTGGCACAAGAAAAAATTCTTATCTCCATTTATCAAAGTCACAATGACATATAAGCTTACACTTATGAGAAAGGCCCATATCAAAAATACCAGAAACAGAAAATGTTGGCAGATGTGGAGAAAAAGCAACATGTATACATTCTTGGTAGACTGGTCCAATCTCTATGGAAACCATTGTGTACCTTTCTCAAAATATTAAAAAATATATTAGTCATGTGATCCAGAAATTTTACTCCTATGTTTCTACCTAAATAGTGCAAAATCACTAATTCAAGGAATATTCCTGTATTTATTGCAGCACTATTTGCAATAATCTTGTTCTGGAAACAACCTAAGTGCCCAAAAATAGATGAATGTATTAGGAAGATGTGTTGTATATATACAATAGAATACTATTCAGTTATTCAAAGGGGTAATATCTTGTCATTTGTGACAACATTCATGGAATTAGAGGGAATCATCATTGTCAAAATAAGTCAGAAGGAAAAAGACAAGCGCTAGATAGTGTCACTTTTATGTGGTACATAGGAAAACAATATTAAGTATCAAAATCAAAGCAATAATGAACTCTAGAAATCTGAATAAAAAATTGAGGCTACCAGACAGGGGTGAGCAGAGTGAGAAGGGCCACAGTGGAATATGATAGAGAAGTATGGGTGTCTTGGTAGTAAGGATGTTGTGGTAAGGTACTCCTGAAGGTTATAATCCTATTCTTCTAAATCATAGGTAATCATATATAATGTTGCCTCAATAAAGAAAGATTAATTGAATGAATGTTTGTTGAATGAATCTATGTTATTTTTCTAGGTAATGTTGTATGATCCACTAGCATGCTCTGCTTGGCTATTAGGTACTTATTAGGTACTTGTTAGGTAAGTCAGAGTGACAATACTTTTATATATATGTAAGTATATATTACAAATTTCCTTAATTCATTTTATGGAGAGATCTGTATAAATATATGGATAAAATTGAAACTTGATTAAAAGCTTTCAAAGTCACAAAAACTTTTAGAATAACCAAGATAGTCAAAGTATTCATTATATTTAAAGAGCATTATGGGATTTTCCCTTCCTTGGCAATTCATCTGATTGTGTGTATTAAGAGAAAATCTTAAAACAAAATAACATTAACATTTTCTGCTCAACCTTCAAGTGATTTTTTTTGATGTGTTATGCAACTATTCCCATAATCATTCAAAACTTGTGAGAAGCTGTTTAACTCAGAGAGACTGAGGAAGCAAACACGAAGTCTGGGTTTCAAGAGAAAATGTACTTCAGCCTAGGCAAACATTCTTGTGGTAGAAAAAACAAGGCAATAAAAAGGTGTGGAGGTGATTAGTGTTTCTGTTTTGAACTTGGTGTTGTAAGACTTTCTCTAAACTCCATGTGGGTGGGAAAAGCTGAGGTTCAGGCCGAAACAGGAACTGCAATTCTCTATAATCCTGCACAAGAACATCTTGTTTTCCATTTCAGAATTTGGTAAACAAGTTTGCTCCTGCATTAAGTAGACATTGGTGACAGTGCCTTGCAGGAATTCTGCTGCAGATGTTTGAAAACAGGGAAGCTTCAAAGGTATATGTAAATTACACTCTTATGGAAACTAATAGTACTATGTTATCTGACCTGCTTCTTATGTCAATCTTAGAGGACTATTACTGCAAGAGATGGGCAACTTCCCATGTTTACCTCACATAGAAGTAGGGAATAATGGAGAGGAATTCAAGAGCAGTCTTGCTGTTAGAAATTGTTACCTAGAAGTCAGCTAAGGACCTTAGATTGAAGTTTTTTCCACACTGCTCATGTTTATTAGTTGAAGATAAAAATACTGGCTAGCCAACTAGTAACTTTATTTTTATTTTTCCCAATAGCATTTTGAGGGGGGAAAAAAAGGAGCAACAAAAATAACTAAATATGTGTTCAGGAGTTGAGGAGTTTACTTGTTAAACAATACCTTTGACCTCTTAACTATGACCTCAATCATAATTTAATTTTATATTTGCAATAATTGTATAACATGGATAACAATGAAGCTCCAGAATCTAAGAAACTAAGAATGTAATATTATTTTATGATAATTTGCTGATTTTCTAAGAAAGCTCTTTAAACTTACTCGGAATAAATATGAAGTAGAAATAGAGAGGTTCCTATGAAATTAAATTCAAGGAGATCTTTGTTTTATCACTGAAAAAAATCATGGAACTTGAGATGAGTTAATTGTACTAGAATGCCTTGTAACTAAAAGAAATTTTTGAAAGCATGGGATATAATGGTAAGTTTAATAATTATATCATGATGCATTATAATTTATTAGATAAGTCAAAAAGTAAAAAAAAAATTCACTGTAACCTACCCTCTTTTCTGATGTTTTTCTTCACTTATATGCCATTTGTTTAAATATGGAAATTAAGTAGTAATTCACGAGATTTGTCTCATTCTGTCATAGAAAGTAAATAATAATTCCTGTGAGTTGTATAAAGTATGGGAAGCAGAAATCTGGCTTTACCACTCAACTCAGGACTACTACAGACAAGAATTTGCGTGAATTATTTTCAGGTTTTTTTTTTTAATTGTGTACATAAGAAACAAAGATACAAAATAATTCAAAGGTCAGAATTCTAAACAAGAGGAAAGCGAGAAGAGAGGAATTGATTAGTAGTATCTCTTGTTTGTGTGTGTTGAACTTGCATTTTATTGAATCACTGGGAATTGGAGAGATTAGTCTGAATTCCATACTCCCTTTATAGGTCATTTGTCCTCTCAAGGTTATTTATTCGTTGTTTTTATGAAAAAAAGGTGAGATATATGTGTGTTAAGGAGAGATTTTTTTTCTTTTCCAAACATACTTTTTAATTTTGAGATATATACTAGAAAAAGAAAAACTTTTCACTTGTGATTTTCTATTTGCTGATAACATATTGTTTTGTTACATTCCCTCTTTTTTATATCTTCTCTAATAGTAAATGACAAGTTAATAAATAGTATTTTCATGTGTATAAATAATAGATTAAAAATCTGTTAATGCGTGCATGGCATTTCAATTTCAGTTTATGGATATGCCTTAATTTACTGATTGTATTCTCTGTTGTAAGATACTTATATTGTTTTAAATTTTTCATTATATATAAAAACACTAAGGACATACTCCTCTTGCATATTCATACTTATTTTCTTTGGGTGGGTATGGATTCAACTTAAGTATGTCTATGGTAAGGTTTTGCTATTTATTGGAAAATGCCTCTTCAAAATGCCTGAGCTGTGAATTCTCCTTACTAGCATGTTAGAATCCCCTCTACTGATCATTTGTTCAAAATTCCTGACAATGGCAATATGAAACAGCAGAGCATTGGATTTTGGTGCCTTATAATTCAGATAGCAGAAAAACTAATGACTATTTGCCAACATTTTGAAATACAAAAACACTTTATAGAGAGTTTTGTTTTATCACTTTTATAGTGACATGATATTCTGTATGCTTTGGTAAGAAAAGAATTGCAGGAGACTATATAAGAGTCAGCAAACTTGTATGACAGACCAGTGAGTTATTTTAGCTGCTCTTGCCCTAGAGAGGCATGCTCTCACACTTCTGTTGTGGGACAGCAGTGAGAGACAAGATGTAAAGGAATAGATGTGACTAAGTTTTGATAAATTATTATTTACAAAAAGAGGCTGCATGAGGGCATTTTGCCAGCAAGTCATAGTTACCATTATTTCCAGTGGAATTTGGGTTTCTTCAAACCCCTAATATCAATCTCAGGTTGATGAATGAAACTCAAAAGAATTACATAATTTATTGTTAGCTTATGTTTCTCTGGAGGTCTAGTTTCAACAACTTAAAGGAAACAAAATACCTCATGGTCTATTTACCAGTCACCATTCTCTGACTTGCATGCAGCAATTCTTCTGGAACTCATCTGTTTAAAGCAAGTACCCACGGAACTTCTAAAAATAAAATAATGTCCAGCCCATGTCCACAAAAAACATCTTAAAACATCTTTAAAACATCTTCTGACCTTCATCTTTACTCTCACTTGTTAACATGTCTAATTTCAAAATCTCTAATTATTTTAATGCAATTGGTTTAATAATACTTCTAACTTGGCTAGCTCATCTCAATAATTCCCATGTGTATTTTTTTATATATTTAATTTACTTTTAAAACCAATCTTAAATTTTATCTTTCCATTTATCTTGACTCTAACATAGTAACTTTTCAACATAAATTTTATGGAATTTAATTGAATGTTAAAAAATAAGTTTTAATCCTCTTCATATAGATTCTGCATGTGATGCAAATGTGTAATCATCCGTACAGCCATCATTACAGAACCCCATGTCACCAATGTGGGTGGAATAGAAATATGAGTAGCAGTATATGGATGCTACAGTGGTGGGAGGGTTTTATCCAAAGAAATCATAACTATATAAAGGTAACTTTTATATAAAGAAAATAAAAATTGAAAACAAAAACAAAAGAAATAAAGGAAATATGAGATTCAAGCTTCTTTTAAAAGTTTGTTGGTAGTGAATAGTCAAGAAATAATTAAATTATTAGAGTAAAATATGTGCCATTATATTAACATATCCAAAAATAAAAGAAGATTGCAACTAACATAAATTGGGAATTTCCTGGAGAAGATGGTTAAAATAGCTCTTGAAAAATGAATAAGACATAGGGTGGGACTTTCCTGTAAATGTAACTGTAAGGCCAATGGTCCAGGAATATGAAAGAGAATGATTTCATTGTAGGAGTGGATCTTGATAAAACAAAAGCAAAAATTTGTCTATTAGGCATGGTGGTAACTAAGAAAGATAGTAGTCTACCTGATTTTGCTTAATGTGCCGGTCAAAGGGATTGTATGCAGCCAGAGAGTATAAAGATCTTTTCCTAACCACTTGGGAAAATAAAAAAGTGTGTTTAATTGACATAGAAGGAGAAAGAACCAGAATTAGCTCTACACACATATCAGGGTATTATTGCTTCTGCAGTCTCTGTCATAAAATGCTTTTCAAATCAAAATGAATAGAAATGATTTCCTGGAGCTTAAAGTTCCCCTAACAAACTACTACTAATTTATGTATTTATTCTCTAACTCTCTATTAGACTAGAATATTTTCAGTACTGAGACTAGGCCTGACTCAGAGAGAGCATTCAGTGAACATTTGATTGCATGCTTTACTTCTGTTTAACTACTGTTTTAAGAGTATTTGTTATCTCTAGTCTTACTTCTCTTTATTGAATAGTGCTTTTGATTTTTCCACGTGTTCTACTTAAGTAGAAAAGTGAATGAAATAAAGTGGAAGAGATGAATTCTAAAAGAGAATTGCATAAGTTAAGAAGTTAAAGTTCACCTAACTTCATGGATGAGAAAGTTCATCACCTGGTGGTGTGGAGTACTTCTCAGTGTCCCATAGCAACATACAGGACTAGTAATGCTTCCATCAAATACTATGCGAGTACATAATCTCATTGGCTCATTTAATCTTACAGCAATCAAGGCAAGGTGGATATTTTTGCTCCTATTTTTGCCAATGACAAAGATGAATCAGGGAGAAGTAATCTATGTTCACAGAGCTACCAAAGACCAGGACCAGGACATGAAGCTAGTGCTCCATTCACGTGTTCCTTCTCTAAAGAAATGTGATCCATGGCATGTCTCACAGACTGACAACATCAGCATCACCAGGAATCTTGATAGGAATTCAGTATATTCCACCTAACATCAGATAAAATTAATGAGTACCTGTATCTACCGAACATCATCCATTGATTCATTAGCTTTTTAAAATATGAGAAATGTTTTCCTAAACTAGTCTTATATGCAACAAGAGTACTTAGCTGAAAATTTTAAGTGAAGGAATGAATGTTACTATAAAAATGCACAATGTTTGATACCAATCTAATTGGTATTTTGTATATGCATATACAAAATACATGTATATATACATATATTTAAGATTGTACTCTTAAAACTGGTACTTTATGTACTCTTACATGCATGGCTGTCCTTGAGAACGTGTAATGAATCTTTCATTATATTTACTCATTCAACCATTATTTTCAGAGAAGTATGCTGGTGGAATCCTGTGCTAGACATTGAAGATTAAACTCTGAAGGGTGAGAGAGAAGGAGGAAAAGTATGGGAAAATGAAATACATTGTCAAGAAAGGGAGATATATGATACAGAAAAATATTGTAAAATGAATTTATAGTTTTCATTAAGTTATTGTCATGTAATCTCTAATAAATGGATCTAATTTAGACTGAAGGAATCAGAAAAAGTCTCACTGAAGAAACAGCATCTAAACTGGGATCTAATGTGGTGTATACACTTGATGGAATGTTACTCATCAATTAAAAATGACAAATTTGATGAACTTAAGATAACATGGATGTACCTAGAAGAAATCAAAAACAAAAGTCTGAAAGAAACTGAAAGAAAAACAAAAACAAATCTGAAAGAAAAGACAGAAACTACACAATTTCACTAATATATGGGACATAGGAAAAACAAACAAAGCCCTGGAGGAAAAGTCAAAACAAGCTAACAAACAACTGAAGTACACAACTGGTGGGGAGTGGGACAGAGGTGGGGTGGGGGGAGATGAGTGGGAGTAGTCAGGGAGTGGAGGTGAACCCCAGGGAGAACAAAGATGTGAAATATATATATATATAATTGTTTTTATAAGTGCAATTGCCTTCAAGTTGCCTGACAAAGGAGTGAAGAAACTAATGAATGGAAAATGAAAAAACTTCCGAGTAAAGATAATCTGTCCAACAGATGGAGGTTGCAGGAGCTTAGCTAGTGCACTGCTAAAATCCAGCAAGTACTGGTTTTCTTGAACTTCGTCAAACTCCATTTCAAGGCTACTTCACCTGCCACATTGTTCTAGATTAAGATTTCTAGAACCCTGTACTTTTTTTCATGATAAACATTAGAATAACAGTGTTGGAAGATCATCTTTTTTTTTTTTTTTTTTTTTTTTTTTTTTTTTTTTTTTTTTTTTTTTTTTTTTTTTTTTTTTTTTTTTTTTTTTTTTTTTTTTTTTTTTTTTTTTTTTGAGACTAGGTCTCACTATTTTTGCCCGTGGAACCGCAGGCTCTCGTTGCCCGGGGTACCACAGACTCAAGCAACCCCCAGTCTCAGCTTCCCAGGTAGCCGGGATGACAGGCACGCGTCACCACGCCCAGCTATTTTTTTGGAACTAGGTCTCGCTACGGGCCCCAAGCAGGACTCAAACTGCGATCCCTAGCCCCGGCTGCTTCAGAGGCTGTAGTGCAAGATCATCTTAAGGATTTTAAGAACCTTCTCTGAATTAGAAGAGGCATCCAATTTCAATTGGACCTCCAATTAGTCCAGAATCATTCATTTCCTTTCTCCATTGAATTGTCTTTGCTTCTTGGTTAAACTGATTGTAATTGTGTTGGTTTAATTTTGAACTTTCTGTACAGATCTATTTATCAACTCATTTGCCAATACAATGCTGCCATAATCACTGTCACTTTTAGAGTAAGCTTTGAAGCAAGATTGCATGTTCCTCAGACACTGTTTTTTTTCACTATCACATTGTCTATTCTGCATCTTTCACTCCTTTGCATACCCTTTAATATAAGTTTATCAATATCAACAACTTGGTTTTTTGGGATCTTGACTGGGATTCCATTGAATCAATTTGGTCAAATAGGCAGGAACTGACATCCTGGCAATACTGAACACCCTATAAATAAATAAATAAATAAATAAATAAATAAATAAATAAATAAATAAATAAATAAATAACCTTAATATATTTAAATTTTTATGAACATATTAATCATTTCATACATATAGAATATACACTTTTGTTAGAATTATATCTGAATAATTTTGGATGCTATCATATGTGGTTTTGTATTTTTTTTATATTTCAAATTTGAATTGTTCATTACTGGTATATAGGAAAGCAACTAATGTTTGTATATTAACTTTCTATCCTATGACTTTGCTATGATGTATGATGACTTAGCAATTGTAGGAGGGTTTTTGTTGGTTCTTTGAGGTTTTCTGTGTAGAAATTTATCAAAAGACAAGATTATATATTCCTTTCTAATCCACAGCAACTATTATATAATTTCCCCCTATTGTTCAAGCAAGGACTTTTAGTGTGACACAAATTAGGAATGCTGAGAATGGACTAAAAAAAAGTGATTGCATTATTTGTAGCCAGGAGATAATCACATTAGATTTAAATTATGAATATATAATTTCAAACATAATTATTTCAAGAAGGGTTTTAGCTTTACCAATCACTCAACATAGCAATACATTTTTTTCTTATATTTCAAATGAAAATTTATTTCTGAAATACTTTCTTTTTGGGAGAATGCTTTCCACTTCTGTGAATTTTCAGGAAGATGTTTTAATTCCTCCTGTAAATCTAGACTGCTCTGATGATTTTTTTCCTTGGTGACTACTAATTTTAACCAGCCCTCTTTTTTTTAAAAGTTGATTTATGATTTTGTTACTAGATGGTACATGTGTGACTGCTACTGGTGCAAAAAAAAATTAATTATTACATTAAGTCATTTGTAGGCACCTGAATGGTTTAAGAGGAAATTAAGTCATAGATTCCAATCCTTTAATTTTCCTACAAAAAAAGTGGGTTGGCTTCCAATTAAATGGACCATTTATCCATTATACAGAATTGTAAGCATTATGTGCTACTAATCCAGGACACAGAATCAGTAGGCTGATATTCAAATAACTGAAAACAAAAGGTTTGAATATTCAACCTAAATCATGTTTAAGAAACAAACATCTAAAACTAGATATTCAATCTTGATGGAGATGATCATAAAAATTTTGCTGCAGATTAATTGCAAGAACGTCCTGTCATAATGATTCTTTCCTGTTTATCGCTAGCTTTATATATAACAAACGGATGTAGCAGTTGCCATGGCAAACTCCTAGCTCTGTTGAATACTGGAACCTGGTACATAAAAGTCTGAGGTTTGATTAAACAATGTAATTTTGAAATGAACAGGCATTTTTTTACATAGTCATTCACCTTGTGCTGGTTTAAATTTGAGAATGTATAGCTGTTTCATTTAACATGAAAGATTCAACATTTCAATTTAAAAAACACTAAATGTGCTTTTAAATCACACACTAATTTGTAGTGTCACAAGTTTAGAATGTTTTAAATAAATTTAGGTTGTCTAAAATTGAGAAAAAAATTGTTAGTTTTCCCTTCAGAAACTGAGTTTTACCACTGCATTAATAAAAACTAGTGTTTCTTTATTTCATTCCATCTACATCAAATGCCATTTCAAAATTTCTTTCAGTAAAATGAGGTGCCTAGCATATTTATCAGTTGAAGCACAGTTATCCAGTTGAAGTAAGATTTTAGAAGTTTTTTTGGCCATTAGAATTCATTTGTATTCATCTCAATATTCAGGAGTATAATAAATGTATGGTATTCATGTCGATGACATATACTCTATAAAAGTTTAATTGTCATTCTGCATTAATTAAGCCTAAATTAATGAACACTTTCAAAGTTTTGCAACAGTTGAATCACCAGTTCCCATCAAGCATGACTGAAACAGAATTAGCTCATTCTGAATGCTAAAACTATCTACCAAAAAAAAAAAAAGAAAAGAAAATCAAGACAGATACACAAGAATCTCAGTCAATTATAATATTGAGCAAGCTATATGCATTGACAGAAATGTCAAATTCCAGGTAGAATTTAAATCTCTGATCAATATCCTTTGCTCTTAATTGTGTTCTACGTAGACCAAGATTTTTTTTTTCTTTCACCATTTTGCATTACATAAAACCTTTTTTGAACACTAATGTAAAATTTTCCTATGTTGTACCATGACAGGGATGGTGCCTGCCTTCAGAGCTGATTTTCTGACCAATGTAGAGGGGGTTCAACCAGGGTTGATAGGGTTCAGGACATATCACTCCAAAAATGGCACTTTGGCATAGTGTTGGATATTTTAAGGTAGAGGAATTTGAGAAAAGGTATGTGGAGGAATAACTTTCTGACCTTGAAGCAGGTCATAAAACTGTTTTGTAAATGGAGTATTCATTTCTGAAGAAAGGAGTATCCCTCTCCAATGACAGGAGAATTTGAACTAGCAAGACTTGCTCTTTCTCCCAATTATCTACCCTTGAATTATAATATTTAATTTTTATTTTATCACATTTTCTCCCACATATTTCCATTCTTCATAAAATATAACATTAAAATACTCAGGCTTGATCACTTCCTTGGGTCTTTATTTCCTTATCATATACATGTTAGTGTATGTTAATCTACCTCTTGTGACAGGGGTATTCACCTGAGAACTTGAAAGAGTAGAGAATGAAGATACTTTCCCCCTTAGCAGATCTAGGATGAGCTAATACTGTATATTATTAGCTTTTGCTCATTTAGTTTCTGCAACAAAACTCAAGAGGAAACAAACCCCTATTTTCAAAGGCATCAAAGTAAAAATTGGGGGGGGGGCATGATTCAATCAATGCTTCCAATAATCAGGAAACAAATGCAAAATTTCTGACTATAGATTTATTCACATGTTCCCCACTATACAATGCTGTCTTAGAAAAGCATATAATACTGAGGATTGAAATCATCCACATAGTTTAATAATTGAATCACTAAGATTTGACTCTTCCATGATCCTCACCAACAAAAGTTCAGTATTCCAGAAAACCTCTTTTCAGTTAATTTCAGGAACCCCCAAGTCTTCAAAAGAAAGCTTTAAGCAGTAGATTACACCCCTATACTGTAAACCTTCTATCAAAATCCTCCTCTTCTTGTGTCTGCTAATTCTAAGCTATGAATCATGATTGTCACTTAATCCTATCAAAGTGTGTATTCCTTTAACCTCTATCTGATTTGAAAGACATCAATATGATTTCAGAATCATGCACCAGACTTCAAAATCTCAATAAAATCCCAATGTTTTTCTCTCCTCTGAAACAACACTAAAATCATTGAAGCACTGTTTTTCTTGCCATGATAATCAGTAACAATATTGTCGTATCAGCAGGTTATTTGGTGATATTTAGGGGGGGCAGTTTTGAGAAATATCAGAAGTTGTCTTAGATTAGACTTGAAAAAATCGAATTTATTTCAGACATGCTGAATTTGATTGCAAGTGGAAATTACAGATAGGAAAACCTATTTGCCTTTCAGTACTGTCTCAAAATTAGCATCTCTGGGAACTTCCTCTAATCCCCTATTCCAAATATGAATTTAGTATCTCTAAAACAAGAGCTCTGAACCAGGCTCATCAGCTCACTTTACTAAAGCTCTATGTGCTATACGTAGCATTCACAAAGCCTATACAATAAAACTTCATCATCCCTGTCAAGTTCTGAACTGGGGCATTGCATTAGCTTTTAAGGCACCTCAGATTCTTGTCCCAGATCATCCTGTTGTCTCCCTCAGCTCCTGCAACTAAAAATGTTCAGTTTCGTAATTAAGAGCTAATTTTTAAGAAATACTTTAAAATTGTCTTATATGTATGGTTATACAACATTTTTTTAACTTCATTTTTAACCTTTAGAAAATGGAATCATATGTTTTTCTGCAATGGTCTTTTTACTCTGAGTATGTCTCCAGCTATGTCTCAGCTGTAGATTACTATAGTATTTTCATTTCTACTGTTGTTCCCATAGTCTCTTTACATTCCTGTTGGAGGGAGAAAAATTTATAATTAGGTTTGAAATGAGTATTCTAGAATAAAACTTAGAAGCATTCTAGTCCGAAATGAAGACCAAAAATACCTTTAATTTCCTTTAAGGGGACATCATAATTGAACTTTACTGATCTTGAAAAGCGAGTCCAGTGCAAGACTAAAACAAGGAAGACTGAGACAAGAAGCTATACCGCAAAGCTTGTCTGTCATGGGATTAATCAAGGACTGTGGCTCAACCATCAGAAAGAGAATACTCTGGACTAGAGCACAACTAGCCACCTGGGTACCCATGGAGAGGTACCAGGTGAGAAAATAGCTGCGAAAAACCAATGCCTTGTTGTTTTCTTTTCTAGATTTATGTAGATCTCCTCCATTATGCCCAACAATTTAAGTCTATTACTGGCCAGAACTTGTGTTTTAGAGTTTGAGGATATGAAACAAGGGCAGTAATGATCCCTGGGACCATGCTCTGTGGAGACCAGCAGGAATTTGGAGCAAGTGTTATCCAGGTATATCTAGTGCATCCCTAGGAATGGTCAAAATTGAAGGAAGAGGGCACCAAACACTGCACATATGTGGAGTGAAGGTCAGAGCTGTATTATCTAGGCATTAAAGGAAAAAATGAGACCCCAAAGTGCTAGAAGAATTAGAGGATGTTAGTTACACAGGAATGCCAAAGATTGGTTTCTTTAACTCTCTTTTTGTCTCCGTGTTGACATAACATGAATGAATGAAGAATGAATTAATGAAATTGAAACCATTAGGACAGGGATAAAGACTTCAGAAAGATCAAAGCTAAAGATAGAGATAAGATCATCTACTTAGAATTTTAAATGAAGTTACAGATAAAAGAAAAAGGCACATAGAATGAAGAGGAAGGGGATGTTGAGGCAAGGGATCAGTCAGTGCTCCAATATCTGCAGACCCACCCTGCCACCAGTGCTACTGATTTTACCATCAGACTGACAGCTGATCTAACCCTTGTCTCATGGAAACTGTACGTATTTTCCACTAAACAGAATTTTGTTTGTTTGCATGGTAAATCAGAGGGAAAAAATACCTGAATCCAACTAGAGGTGTTAACCATCCATTATAGTTGTGGTACCACTACTTCCAAGATACCACTACTTCCCAGGTTGAACCTACAGGTTTCCAGTCTAACTAGGGTTTGAGTTTACTCGAAGAGGAGTAATCTTTTTTCTGGTCTTAAGTTTCTTTTTCCTCTTCTATTTATTAGCTGATTCCGGAAACAGGATTTATGCTATAATTCCCTTGACCATTCTACTTGGCCAGTGTCCAATTCCAAATGAAATATTCAACATTGAAAACACATTAGCGGAATAATTATGCCTCACAGAGAGTGAAATATATACTATCTTGATCTTTGAAGAAGCAAGTATTCATTGCTTAAATGATGAAATAATTAGAATCTGATCTAGAATATAACAAGCTTAAACTTTGAATGCACAACATCTTGTGGTGCAAGAGGTTGTTTTGTGGGCCTACAACTCTGGTACCACTTGGGAGCTTGTTAGAAACACAAAATCCCATTATGGAAAGAAATATAGAAATTCCACAAAAATGTAAAACAGGTATTTCACATGAAGTTCCCAGTTGTACCACTTCTGGATATTTGCTCCAAGAATATATAACCACTGTTTTAAAGACATTTATACACCTCCCTGTTTATTGCAACAATAGCCAAGTATTGCAGACAACCTAAGTCACCCTTAGTTGACAGGTAAAGATGGTGTGGGGGATGGGGCGGGGGGGCATATAATAATGTAATCTTGCTATTTGCAACAGTTTCTAACTTGTATGTTATAATGCTATATGACTTCAATAAAAATTTATGTAGTGAAAGGAAGTACAAATCCTAGATCCCACTCCAGCAAAGGGTAGCAGAGCGTAGAGAATATTAAATCATGAGAAACTTGAGGAAAAAAATGTTTTCCACTTGTGGATGGTCAGCAACAATAAATATTCAGAGATAAGAAGCAGGAAAAACCATGTTCTTCTAGAAGAGGTTGCGATGTGATTTTCATGCACTTCTTTAGCTGGTGGCTTATTTGTCACAGGAAGCAATTTGGTGGATTATGTCATTTTATAGCCATAATAATGTTTTGCACCAAACCAGCTGCCTCACTCTGTTGCTGTGACCTCAAATGCAACAGATGAGGACTGAGAAAGGAACATTGGATTTGGCAATTAGATAGTTATCGGTAACCTTGGAGACACCAGCTTAATTGAAAAATAGGCATGAACACCAAATTTCTAGGAGCTGAAAAAGGGAGCTAACAAGATGGCAAATTTATATACTCTTTCACCTTAAAATTTTTTTTTAAGTTTTGCTAAGAGAGCAATAGAGAGTTCACGAAAGAGTAGCTTGATGAAATAACAGATTTTAAGATGATAGAAAAGTAAGTAAACTTGTTAATTGGGGAAACAATAACAACAGAGAAACTAAAGATAAGAAAAAAGATCAAGGTGTTGTGATGGAATGAGTTCTCAGCAGAGCCCAGTGACATTGGTGGAAAGAATATACTTCTGCTCTATTCTATATGTGCTGATCATTTTATTAAAAACTTTAATGTATAGTGAAATTGAAAGACTTTTTTTTTTCAGTGAATTATCTATTTACCCACCACTGTGGTTTATATTAACACTTTATTTTCTGTTCAAACGTATACATCTATAAAACACAAACTTCTATCAAGATATAAGAACTGCTTAGCCCTCCAGAAAGTTCCTTTTTGACATACATAATAAGTCCTTAGCTACACACCCTCAGAGCCAACCACTGTTGTGATGTTCTGATGTTTTCCTACACACTGTATCCGCATGTTCTAGAACTTTGTGTTAATAGTTTTACATAATGCCAAATCAGGATTGATTGAATTGTATGAGACTTCTTTGAATTTGTATGTTTTTGAGGGTCATTCATGTTGCACAGCAGAGCAATAGTATTTTCCTTTTTTCCTGAGTGATAATCCATCCCTTAGCTATTCACCTAAGATGGAAACTAATGTAACGAATACAGTTATCAACATTGTGTGCGAGTTTTTTCAGTTATAGCTGTCAGGTATTTTGACTCAATAGTTAACAGCAAAATTTCTGGTTTTTATGTAGCTATATGTTTAAAGAAACTGACGCGCACTTTCAAAAAGTACATTTGTACTATTTTTAGTACAAAATAATAATGTATGAATTCCACTTTTTCCAATTCTTCTGTAAAATATAAGATATTTTGGTTTTGAACATTCTAGTGGATGAGCAGTAATATCCCATTGTGATGATAATTTTTGAGTTTTGTTTATTTTTGGTATCTACGGCAGTATCTCAAGCACTCATATATGAAACTTACTGTTATTATACTTTTACCAGAAGTTGTAATTACTAGTCTATAAAATTGTCTCACCTAGAATAAACTTCTAGATAGGGGCTGTCTTGCATTATTTATTTTTGCACTAGCATTTAGCCCAGTGATGGTATTCAATAAATGTTTGTTTAATTTAATTGAATCAAACATGTTCCTGCTGGCAATTCTATCAGTGGAGAAGTCAGCATGGAAGCTTCTTCCTCTCTTTCTCTTCATTTTTTAAGGGATCAGTTGGCCAGTGGCAGTCTGAGTACAGAGAAGAATGACAGTCGCAGTAGGAAAAAACAGCATGGACTGTTCTCTCTTAACACAGACAGATATAGTCTGACAGTTTGCTTGGTCTAATATTTAGACATATAATTCAGAGCAAAAACTTGCATATGAGATGAAATTTTTAAGTTGTTTTTATCAATTATATTTCAGCCATCTGGACTTTTGTTAATAGATATGAAAGACAACCACAATGTGGACAATAATCAGAAAGTAACACACAAGCCAGGAAATAACAAAGGGGGTTTTATTTCCTTAAAATCAGCATGAAGTTGAATGCTAAAGGCTGTTTTATTTGTAAGCAGTAATCCCCAAGAAATGTAATGAAATCCTTGAAGCATATTATTGCTCTAGTGACATACAACACACACACACACACACACACACACACACACACATACACACTTGAAGCACCACAGATTTGGTTCAGAAACATAAAAACAGCCAGCCATATACCATGCTTCTGAACTGATTCACTTAGGATGGAAGCCATTTTTTTGTCATTTCACTTCACTGAATAACAAATTTTACATAAAGGTGATAAATGCACATAATTTGTGACTTTATAATAAATCAATAAATCATTTTCTGTAACAATGAAATGCATGCTATGTCAGAAACCTTTGCAATGAGAAAGGTTATTATTGGGATTATCCTTAAATACTTCTAGTCCACTTTATCCTCTATAGCATTTTGTAAACAATTACAAGATTTTTAATATGTAGTCAGAAAAACATCTTTCTCAAGTCATTCCAAATATGATATCCAAGAAATAAGTAATTCTGCCCTATAAGCATTCCTTACTGTGGCAAGATCTATCAGCTGTCCACATGAAGGCATTGTGTTTTGTAACCCTCCTTCCCTACTATAGCCACACATAGATACTCAACAAAGGAAAGTGAACAAAACTGATGTGTGCTCCCTCTAACCAAAACTTTCAAAACATAAATCAGGCCTTTCATTCTATTTTTTTTTCATAAATCCAAATATAAGAAATTCCAAGGATCTAGGATGCTCAGGTGACCAATATGAAAGGACCAAAGTTTCTGAATCACACACAAAAAAATGTGACTTACTTTTAAGGAATACTTATTGGAATTGTTGTCTGAGTGAGAACTTTTATTTAGTTAAACTGCTGAACTTCAACTGTTGTAAAACACTAATATAAAAGAAACCTGCACGCCTATGTTCATTGCAGTGTTATTTACAATAACCAGGATATGGAAACAGTCCAAATGCCCCAAAATATGGATCAAATAGTTGTGGTATATTATTTATACATGGAAATATTATTCAGCAATCAAAAAGACAAACGCATGCCATTCACAGCAACATGGATGGACCCAGAAGGCATCATGCTGACTGAAATTAGTCAGATAAATATTAGATAGTCTCACATATGTGTAGAATATAGATAAATTAAACATAAGCACAAGAAATAGTAAAAGCTAACAAGTTGTCTGTATGAACTAAATGAAACACTAGCAAAGGAGGGAGAAGGAGGATAGAGAGAAACGGAGAAACACAAGGGAAAATGGTGATGGGTCACTAGTGATATGGTGGTGGGATAAATGGGAACTACAAAATGTGAAAATTACATTTAGAAATTAAAAAAATAAAATCAAGAAAAAATCACCTCTCTTACTCTAATGACTTGACCAAGTGCACAAAGCTAGAGGGGGGAAAAAGCTAGACTCTTATTGCAGGCCTGACCAGCTCCAGAACCTGGATACCACAGACCCACTCCATACAACCTGTAAGTCATAGAATAAGTTTTTCATAAGTATAAGGAGTTTTAGTGAATATTAAGTCCAAATATGATACCTCAGTGGTACTTACTTATGTAGCTAAGTTAACCTGTGAGTCATAGAATAAGTTTTTCATAAGTATAAGGAGTTTTCATAAGTATAAGTCCAAATGCCATACTTACCTCAGTGGTACTTACTTATGTAGCTAAGTTTATGTAGTCTTTAGGGAACAAATTTAGGAGACTAGATACAATATTCTTTTCCCTATAGCACATTTTGAAGTGAGCAATGTTTGCTAAAAGAATGCTCAAGGCATAACATATCAATTCATGCAAAGAAACAAAAGTCTCATTATATCTAGAATTTACCCTTCATTTGGTTACATATTGTCCATTGTTTGCTCAGCTAGGATAAGAGAAACTGTGTATGCCACTTTCTTTGCCAGTTCATTTTGTATGTCTTCTCTTTCATGTACCTGCATGCCTTCACCTCGATCAGTTGCTTTTTGTTAGCATATTTTCATAATGTCATGCATAAAATACTGTGGAATAATAACAAAGCTCTTCAACAGAGAAGCGTAATTTGTGTGCAATAAGAAAAGTACTTGAGTTCTATGTTATAAATTTCTTAATTTACACATAAGGAAATGGAAATGTAGGAGTTGCAATATTTGTCCTGAACATGCAAAATGAATTATGAACAATGTGGGAACTAGATCACAGATAATATCTACATTTTCACCATTTTCCATTCTCAAAAAAAAATTAAAATTACAAATCACATATATGTAAATTAGGGAAATAATAAGGCAATGCTGGTCAATTAGGTTATTTTTCATGATAAGCAAGATGTATGGTAATCAAAGAAAGTTTGAGAAAATAATTATGTAAAATTGGCATTAATGTTCACCAGTGGATGTTTAGTATGAAATCAATTCCATTACTAAAATACCAAGGAACAAACATCACTATTATGTTCATGGTTTTGTTGTGGTTATAGTCTTTTCAGAGCTACTGAAAGAAGGCTTTGTTCTTGTTACAAGAAAGCATAAGCCTTGTTATTTTTTAAACACAATTACCATGAAGTATCATCAAAAAACACTATGTCAGAAAGAACAAAACCTCCCACAAGTCTCTTGTTCATTGTGAAATTACCAAAAAAACAAAAAACAAAAAAAATTATGGTAGAATCTATATACATTTTTTCTAACTTCAATTTAAGGAACCAGGATGTGAAGTCATAAATCATTCCTCTCTGCAACCATCTTGCTGGATGAGCACCAGCATGACAAGTTCTGGGGTGCTCAATTACTCAAAAGCTTTGACTTTCTGCGATTTACATCAGTTACCCAACAGTGGGTGCCTGATAGGAAAAGTCTTTCCAGGGACTTCTGAAAATTCCATTGCTAAACTGCCAGGGATAGCATAAAACATGTATTGGTCTTCTGACTGAAAATGAATAGCTATTTTCATAGTGTTATTGAAAGTCTGACAGATACAGTGAAGCAGAGGCAACCATGAGAATTCTCTGATTGGGCATGGAAAATTGGGGTAGAAAGATTTGTAGACATAAAAGTGAGTAAAATATAAAATCGGCTATCACATTTATGCTTGTCTTTCTTTTCAACTTTTTGAACTTGGTACTTAAAAGTGTGTGTTGAAAGGCACTGTTTCATTGTGTTCTGTTTAAAAAAATAGACATAAAGACAAAAAGACATAATAGTGGATATAATTAGACTATGAAGATTAGTTGAACTGAGGAGAATCCTTAACAAAACAAAGCTCTCACTTTACAAAACCATAATTTGATAATTTGACAGTGGACAATGTATCCAAAATATCAGGATCAAATTACTTATTGGTAATCTTAGCTGCAAAATATGAAGATTCATGAACTAATTTCACTTTTCTTTGTACTTTATTTCTGGAGAATAAAGCTATTTTTTTGATCATCACTGAAGCTAGAAACTTTCAACATGGACATCAGAGGGTACTTAGTTGCATCATCTTCTACAAAAGACAAATATTTGGGATAGAAAACGGCAAGTGCTGAATGTTCAGTCAGAAAAGTACCACATCATTTTCTCTTATTTTAATTATCCAACTTTAAATGTTATCATCCTAGATCAGCCCTTCCAGTATTTACTATTTTCTACCATTACTAGGGGCTACTCTTAATATCCTCATGAGATAGCATGTGTCTTAAGTAGCTAAGGGGACAAGTTTCTACTTCACAAACATACATTGCCTTCAAACGTTCAGGTTACTTTGGTCTAATTTATATACAGTAGCTGTACATTTTTTAGGGGGAGGAGATCTGAAACCCTGTGGGAGAGTTTTGTGGAGCTTCAAGAAGGGTAGAGCGTTTAGAAATGTGTGTGCGCTGCCAGTGCCTATAAAAGGAGCAGATGGAAGGCTTTCCAAGGCTCTAAAAACAATGCCTTGCCTATAAACTCAGCAATGAAAAATGGTCTGCCCAGATGTTTGGCTGCTAACCGTCATTTCAACATTTTAGATGAGGTCATTCTTGGCTACCTTCATAGCCCTGGTCCAGGCCTGAATAACACACAGATTCTGATGCTGAGGAGTAGCATGGGGTGAGCACCTGATCAGTAGGCCTTTCCCTCCATTAATTAGACACCTAGTCTTTTTTAATAAAGATTCAAATATATTCTGTTCTCTCACCTCTGCTCCATACAACACCTTTTGGAAGATAAATGAGAACAAAACGATAGAAAATATATCCAATCAGAAAATTATATAATGGGAGTTGGACATTTTACAAATATAATTGTCCTTATGGATGTGATTCTATGGATGAGAGAACAGAGTGACTGTTGTTCCCTTGTTAAATGCTTTGGTTAATACAACAGGATGCTTACTTTCATCTGAGCATCACGGATTGTTTGTAGGCAAAATGATGCTGGAACACAGATGTCAGGCAAATTATGCCTTTTAGATCTGGCCCAGGCTTTTCTAAGTTCCATGGAAATGTGGGCTGATTTTCTATTCTGAATTGACTAGGGCAAAACAGAATTCTGAAGGAGGCATCTTTGCAAGAAAAGTGTCTCTCACGATTTAATTTCCATAGCAATTTAAGGAAATGATGTGGGGGCGGGGACAGGCAGTGAGTTGGTAGAATAATTGCTCAGATTTGACAGGGTGTGAGAAAGCTGAAAGCACACAGTTTCATGCACATAATATTAACCTCCAAAATGGCCTCTTTATTCAGCAAAAATATTCTCAACATCTATGAATAGTTATGCTGAAACCGAGTGCACCATGACAGGCCAGGAAATGCCACAGGGCATAGCAATACATATTTTTCAACCCCTATCGGAAGCTCCTTGTAACATCAAGTAAGGGAGCTTAAGGTAGTTTAAGATATATATGGACATTTTCTCAAAGTTTACAAATTTGTGCTATTTGTGCATTCTGTTTTATTAGAAATTTCAGGTGACAGTATTCAAAATAGAATCAGATTACGACCCTATACAAATATGAATTTTCTATACTAAAACATGGCATTCAAATACTTAAAAATGACACGAATTTGTTTGTTAGACAAAATTCAACCTTCTATTAAGATAGTCTGTTTTTTATCAAGATGTTTCTATGTGTTACGCAGAAAATAATACAGTATGAAAATTTTCAGTTATTAGCCACAAGGATGGATAAAGAAGTAATTAGAGCATTATATTTGAAATCAAAATATAGATAAGTTTATTCCAGTTCTGCCACTCAATAAAACGAGAATTGGGTCAATCACTTCACCTCCTGGAATTCCATTTCCTCATCTGTTACAGCAGTAATAACTCCACCCTGGAGGATTACCAAAAAATCAGGATAACAAAGGTCAGATTCTCTTAAAGGACTAGAACATAGAATGCACTTGATTAATGCTTGCTACTATTTAATATTATCCGTAAAGAGCCATCAACTACTCTTCATTCTGCCTACTTTGAACAACTTGATAAAAATATTACCATTCATTATGATTCAACTTAGTCTAGCATTTAAAAAAACTTGAGTCAATTTTAAGTGAAACAATGTCGATCAAATGACAATTCTTAGTTAACATGATCATATAACATATCTGCTGACTCACTAGGTTTTTGTATTTTACAAAGACAACCTGAGTCCTGAGAATAATAATACAAGACTTAAATTCTCAATTAGACAGAATAAAATACATTATTAAATGCATATTGATTGAGTGAATCAAAAGATACTTTTAGAGGGCAGATTCTAGAAATCTTTATTTTAAGTGAAATGACAATTTTACTTTTTAGAGAACAAAATGGACCTCAACTTGGGTTACTTCTCTACTCATCAACTAAATAGCTATAAGACAGCATCATATACTTTAAAAATACAAATTCTTACTTGGACATTTATATCTCACTGAACTTTCTATCTGTATTTTCTTTTTTTCATAAATTATACCAATTTTTCATTATTTACATAATTATTTCACTGGGGGGGGTTACAACTTCATATATTTACTTGCACATTCACCTTCTAACAAAATGCCCATGGCAATGTCTTATGCATTCCTTCCCCTATTCCTTTCTCCTCTGATAATCATTATATATTTCACAGGGCATAAGAATTATTTTACTGTGTTTTATTTGTTTATTTTCCTTGATTATATTCCACAAATAAGTAAAAATATTAAGAACCTATCTTTTACATTGTCTTATTCCACTTTACAAAAACACCTCATGTTCTACCCATTTTGTCCCAAAAGGTATTTCATGTTTTTTAATAACTAGGGACTGTTTCACTGAGTTTATATTCCATGATTTCTTAATTTGGTTGTCTTTTGAGTGTCATCTTTGCACAGGGGCCTTGCTCATCTTCTCTGTATCATTCCAATTTTAGTATATGTGCAGCCAAAGCAATATTGGTAAGTACCTAGCAGTGACACTGCTGTCATGTGACATTTCCTTGTTTTTTTGTTTGTTTGGTTTTTTGTTTTTTGTTCTTGCAGGCTATTTTCCACAACAGTGAAATCACCCTTTATGCCACATCCTCATGAACATTTCTTACTCCCAGTCTTTTTAATATAGACCATTTTCAAAGGGGTAGTGATTTCTCATTCTGGTTTTGATTTGCATTTCCCTTATATAAGTGATGTTGAACATTTTCTCATGTGCCCTGTAGGCCATTTTAGCATTTTCTTTGGAGAAGTGTCATTTAGATCTTTTATCCATCTTTTGATATGGTTGTTTGTTGTTGAGTTCTTGTTTATTGTAAGAGTTCTTCATATATTTTGGAATTCAACCCCTGTTAGATGTGTGATGTGCAAATATCTTCTCTTCAAGTTCATAGGTTGCTGTCTGTTTTGCAGTGATTTATGTTGAAGTGTAAATGTTTTTCAGTTTGTTATCATCTCATTTATTTATTTTTGCTTTTGTTTACTTCATCAGTAGGGCTGTGTCTACAAATACATATCTGTGGCTGATGGTTGGTGTATCACCAATGTGTTCTGTTGTGTATTTCATGGGTTGGGGCCTTTAATCCATTTTGAAATTTTTTTGTCTATGGAATTATGTAAAGATCTCACTTCAAGTTTTTTGGTATTTGACTGTCCAAGTTTCCCAATACCATTTGTTATGGAGGTTTTTCTTTCTTTAATGTATGGTAATGGCTTGTTTTTCAAAGATTAACTGTCCATATTTATGTGGGTTCACTTCTGAGCTCTCCAATTATATTCCATTGTTCTGCTGTCAGTTTTTGTTCTAATCACATACTGTTTTGATTTCTGTTGTGTGTATGAGATAAAGTGTGATACCACCATTTTTTTCTGTTATGATTGCTTTGATTATTTGACCCCTTTTATAATTCCATACAAATTTTAGAATTATTTGTTCTACATCCTTGAAAAGTGTCATTGGAGTTTTGATAGATATCACACTGAACTTTTAAATTGCTTTAAGTATTATGACTATTTTATCAAAGGTTATGCTTCAAATTCATGAACACAAATATCTTATCTTTGTGCCTTCATATGCTTTAATAGTGTGTTACAATTTTCTCAATGTTTTAAGATAGAAAAGTTTTTATTTTTCTGAAGATCATTTAAAAACAATTAGTATATTTCTGTCTAATGTAAAAGTGAACTAGGTAAATAGAAATAGCAAGGCCAACTTTGTCCCTGAAACAACTAGAAAACTAAATATAAATATCATATTGTACTCAATGTATAAGACTTTCAATACCTTCAATTTCAATTACTCCCAAAATATTTCATGCTTTTTACTCTGATTATAGATGGAATCATTTTTAAAAATGTATCTTTCTTCTAACTCACTGTTTACATATAGAAATGCAACTAATTTATTTATTTTGCATACTTAAAGGTAATCATTTAATATTTCTGGTAGTTTTTTCATAGAATCATTTGGATATTCTATGTATATCAACATGTAATCTATAAATAATAATAGTTTCACTTCCTTCCATATTGGATTCCTTTTATGTATATACCCACTATCACAATGTCTATTCAACATATCATTCAACATTTTAGCCAAAGATGTTAGACAAGAAAAACAAATACATAGTAAGCTATTAGGAGGGACAAAACAAAATTGTTACTATTTGCTTTTAATACATAGCAAAAAGAATGCAGGAAAAAATTATTTTTACATTATTAAATGAATACAGAAAGTGCCAGATTAAACATATAAATATATAGCAATTCCATACAAACAGTGAACCATCAAAAAAAGAAAGGAAGGAAACAACCCATTTGCAATGCATCAGAAAGAATAAAGTACCCAAGAATATATTTAAATGAGGAGCTCAAATATTTGTTCATGGAAAATAATAAAACACTACTGAAAAAATTAAAAAGACATGAAGAAATTGAAATATCATATTTATGGACTGGAAGAATTAACATTGTTAAAAACAAGTTCATTTTATTTTAAGCAAATATATAAATTTAATGAATTCCCTGTCAAAAAATCCCATAGTTATTCACATAAATACAATTTTAAAAATCATAAAATTTATTTGAAACTAAAGAAGTTCCCTATTGCCAAAAAAAATCTGAGCAAAAATAAAATGAAGGCATCATGCTCCCAGACTCTATACTATATTGCAGAGTCAAGGTAATTAAGACATCATAGCATTAGAATAGAAACACACACAACCATGAGAGTTTAACTAAGAGTCAAGAAATAAACCCATACTAGCATGAACAGACTTGACAAAGAAGCTGAGAGTATTGATTGAAATAGAAGCATACAAAAGAATGAAACTAGACTACTCTTTAACACCATACACAAAAAATAATTCAAAATTGATTAGAGACTTGAATATAAGACCTAAAATAATAAAATGCATAGATAAAAACATCAACCTTAGTGTTATATTGGTTGATAAGACTCCAGAGCCAAAGGAAACCAAAGCAAATGTTGACAAATAGAACTATATCAGAACAGAAGCTTCTCTTCAGTGAAAGAAACCATCATTGAAACTAAAAGGCAATCTACTGAATGGGAAAAGATACTATGAGATTATGTGTCAGACAAAGGGTTAATATCCAAAATAAATAAAGAGCTCATAAAACTCAACAACAGAACTGAAACAAAGCAGCTACAATATGAAAAAAGGATTTGAATGAACACTTCTCCAAATGTTTATTCATGTTTCTCATCACAGATATACATGACACACATGAATTCACAGGTATCTATGAGACACATGAAATTCATCATCACATAGTGGGAAAATCCAAATCAAAACAGCTATGAAATACCATCTCACACCTAGGAGAATGTCTATGGTGCAACAAACAGGAAACAGGTTGTGGCGAGACTATGGAAAGAAGGGAACTCTTGTACACTATTCGTGGTAATGTAAATTGGTACATCCATTATGAAAAAATAGCAGATTTCTCAAGAAAATAAAAACAGAAATCCATATAACCACAACATTCTACTTCTGAGTAGTTACATGAAACATTAAAAAATACTAAGAAATAAATGCCCTCATGTTCACTGAAGCATTATTTGCAATAGTCAAGAATTAGAAACAACCTAAATGTCCATCAATGGGTGAGTGAGTAAAGATGTGCTATATACACAGTGGAACATTACTTAAATATTTAAAAGGTGAAATCCTGACCTTTTCAACCAAAGGGATGGATCTCAAAAGTATTATGTTAAGTGAAACAAGTAAAAAAAAACTGTATGGTTTTACTCACATAAGTAAACATGGTTTTACTGTATGGTTTTACTCACTGTTTCCTCATGTTTCCTCACATACAGAAGCAAATTGAACAAATGAAAGTAAAACAAATTCTCTAAGAACAAAATAATGGTTACCAGAAGGGAACAGGGAAAACTGGGTGTAAATTTTGATGATTTTTGGTGTAAAATATGGTGTAGATAAAGATATTGATTGTTAAGACTCTACACCTAAAGACCTATATAATGTAATAATCCAATATTACTTCAATTTTTAGAAAAGGACTGATGCACCAGACAAGGCACAGAGGTATAAACAGAGATGGTTCCTGACCTAAATTACACACAATAAATAACAAGAACCCCCTTCTGCACTGGCGGGATGAATATTCAGAGTATATTCCATGTCTGTCATTTTCCTCAAACCTAAATGTGAAGAGTTTACTTAATTTACATAAGAACCCACACCTAGTTTTAAGAGTCATTAAAAACAAACTTACCTGACTCTACTGCTTATGATAATAAAGGCTATTTGATGTCGTTTTCAAAATTCCCTATCTGTAATGCATGTCCAGATACAATCAACCTGGTGAACTAAAACAGCATAATTAGTACAATTCTGTCATATTTCTTAGTAAGTTACATAATATTGTGCAGTTGTATTAGTCCTGAAAAAATTAATGAAAATATTTCCTCTGCTGGTACTAAACTTTCATTTCTTTTCATTTTGGATCCATTTATTTTCTTAGTGCTTGCAATATCCTCTTCAAATTTGGGGCCCTTTTGAAATTGATTTGATTTTGGGATATAGAGTTAATTGGTTTCTGTGTTTGAATTAATTGCACTTATGTTCTAAGAATTTTTAAAAAGGATTATGCTCTGTTAATATTGATGCCATGGGAGACCACAATTTTTAATATGAATTATTTTCTTGTATTTCTAAGGAGATTTTCCTTCCAGTACCTTTGGATATGTAAGACTATGACAAATTTTGCTATTTACTGTGGCTCTCAGTCAGGTAAAGCTGCATGATATATTCTAAGGCAATGTTACCTTGTAAATTCATTGATTGTAATCATCAGAAGAAAGCTGAAAACTGGAATGAAATAACAGATTCGTATTTTATCTTTTCCTCCAGCACACACACATTGTAGCTACAACTTTCTTTGAAATAACTAGGGTTCTATCTATAGTTTATACAGACACCACAAAGTTGTAGAGTGCAAGTCGAAAAGTTTCATACAATTTAACTCACTCATTTTCCAAGAAAGACACATGTGACATAAACATATCTATATTATACCCATAGATAAACTAAGGTTTATGAAGACTGCATATCTAAATCATAACCATATATTACTAAGTGATTATATTTATAGCATAATAGGTTGTGGAGGCTGGCAGGGAACAATTGCAGTTTTAACTTTAAGGCTCTTCAAGAAAAAGGACAATTTGTGCAAATTAATAATTTCCCTCAAAACACTGGAAATACTCTGTATTTAACACACTCGGGAAATCAATGACTAGTGAGTGGACAAGCAGGTGAATTTCAAGGTAATAACTTTGTTCTTTATTAGTTATTGCTAATTTTATAAGGATATGAATAAGCAAATGAATATTTTAGACCTTTCATTCACTCATCAAAGATCTATTAAGTCACTCAATGACAAGTACTTAGCTAAAAGTGGAAGATACAGTGAGGAACAATGAGATGTAACTAAGTACTAAGAAGTTTCTTCCTGGTAAAGCTGAGAAAACAAAATAAAAGTTGGGTGGGCTCTTCTGCAGTTTTCTGTGACTATGCAGTTGTCTCTCTTTCATTAATGTTTGCACAGTATTTAATTTTCCCCCTCAGGTGTAGTCCCTGTAGTTCTACCATCATAACACCTGTGACCCATCACCACAGTCCCTTGTTTTGGTTCCTCCCCTGTTTTGACCTCCCTTCCTCACCTCCCCTGTTGGACTCAGATCTACAGTTAGCTCACAAGTTTTGTCTTTATCCTGACCCTTTGTTTGGTTACTTTCTATTTCACCTATAAGTGAAAGCATCCAGTACAATATTTATCTTTTTCTTTCTGACTTCCTCTTTTCCTTTCTCTTTTTTCTAATAAACCCATCCTTTTAAAATGTAAAGATAGATAATAGATAGATGAGAGACAGACAGACAGACAGAGAGAGAGAGAGAGAGAGAGAGAGAGAGAGAGAGAGATAGATAGATAGATAGATAGATAGATAGATAGATAGATAGATAGATAGATAGATAGATAGATAGATAGATAGATAGACAGATAGATAGATAGATAGATGATAGATAGATGAAAGTTGGGCGTAATAAAATAATATATTCTGGCTTTTGTTCTACCTTTCTACATTCATGAAAGAAAACATATTGTATAATAAGTGTTACAAATTTAGGAACTTATGATAGTTTCAGGATGTCAATTGTGAAGGTTGAGAGTAGATTTTTGTTCTGAACTTTCCTCCACCTGCTTGACTAGATTGCCTAAAATATAATACACTTACAAAATCAGGAATATGATTGCCTTTTTAAATGATGATATTTCTTGTTGGCTCAAGCCTATAATCTGTAGTCCTAACTCTGTCATAAGGAAAATTGCCCCAGAGAATGAAGTTAGGAAAGTGAACATTCTTTGCCAATTTTGGAAAAAAATTAGGGTGAGGGGAAATACACATGCTACTGACAACATCTATTTTTCTGTTTACCTTAACATCAGCTTATTATACAGTTGATACACATTCTATGAAAACACTGTGAGAGTATTTTATTTATTTCTGTAGTGTTTGGAACAAAGAATTCAAGTTAATTTGTATTGCTTCTTATAAATGTTCTGATTTCTTCAAAGTGTCACTAAGAATTTTTGCAAGATTTGCACTCTATCTGTCTGAATATTCAGTTGTTATAGTACTATATTTTACATAACATCTGTTGGAAATATCATTATGTAGCATAGTGAAAATTTAATTGATAACATGTTTTAAAAAGTCAAGTCTAAATTTAAAATTTATTTTTGCATAATGGACAATACCAACTAAACAGCAAGGATTATGTGCAGGGAAAGCAGACACAGTTAAGTAAAAGCACAAATAATGTGCATGCTTCTATGGCTCTTCTTTATCCTTCAACAATGTTCTTAGTCTTTCCCTTAGTATTAAATTTACTTTAGCTATCTCATACTTTTAAATGCAAATGCATGTGTCATTGTTTCCCTAATTTCTTTCTTCTAGTTCATTATTTGTATATTTTTCTATATTATTATTACAGTCTGCTATTTTTCTATATTTGTAGGTTTCTAATAATATTTTTGCTGGAGTCTTTGGGAACTTCTATGCATATTGATTCCATCTACAAAATAGTGATAGTTTTGATTCTTCTGTTACAATTTTAATGGCTTTAATATTTACTGTCATAATTACTTTGACTAAGACTCTCAACTCTATATTGGGTAATAAATGTAAGAATGGATATTCTTTTCTTGATTTCAGAGGTAAAGTTTTCTATTTTCACCATTGAATAGTTTGGCTATGTGGTTTGTCATATGTGATCTTTTATTATTTTGAAGTTCCTTCAATTCCCATTTTGTTGAAGGCTTTTACAATAAGTGGGTATTCAATCTTGTCAAATACTTTTTCTGCATTTATTGAGTTGATTATAAGTTTGTCCTTCCTTTTGTTGATGTGCTATATCTCACTGACTGATCTGCATGTGTTAAAATATTCTTGCTTTTGTGGTTACAATCCTTATATCACTACTATTCTATGGGTGACTTTTTAATCTATATTCATCAGAGGTATTAGTCTGCAGTTTCATTGTGTTAATGAATTAAAAATTAGCATTATTAAAATAATTATATTACCAAAAATAATAAACAGAATCAATGTAGTCCCTATCAGAATCCCAACAACATTCATTCTTCACAGACATAGAAAAGAAAAGGAAAAGAAATTTATTTGGAACTACAAAAGATCCTGAGTAATAAAAATCATCCTGAAAGAAAAAGAACTTAAATGGAAATATCACACACTTTGTCTTCAAATTCTATTACAAAATAATAATAATCAAAACAAATTGATGTTAAAATAAAAATAGACACATAGATCATGTGAGCAAACTGAAAGCACAGAAATAAGCGCCCTCCCCTGTCCATGAACAACTAATTTATGGAAAAGAGGACAAGAGAATACAATGTAACAAGGAAAGTCTCTTCAATAAGTGGTGTTGAGTGCCGGCCTAGGGAAAAAATATAAACAGGGTGGGCAAACTGGACAGCCACATTCCATCTGTCTGACTGCTATGATGAGCAGTTTGCAAGCATATAGAAATTGTTGTGACACCATGTATAGAAAAACAATCATTGAAATTTACTGAACTGAGTAGTTAAATCATTTCTATGAATACTATCATTAGAGGCAGAGCATCATAACACTTTTGGGTGGGTTATATAACATTTCAACATGGTTTTTGGGTCCATCTTTACTGCTAGATGGAATTGGTGCTCACAAATCAAAAACCTTTTCTGTCCAGGGTGAGAAAGACATTGGATCTGTCTAAAGTATTGATTTGTGTATAATTGTTTGTAATGCTGTTAGACAAAGTTCATCCTGAAAATTGACCTGAAAAACTGAAAAAAAAAAAAAAAAAAACTCAAAATTAGAGAGCCATATGCCTAGCATGTCAATGGAAAGAATCAATGAAGAATTTAACTAACAATACAGTTTTTAGAAAGCTTTTAGGTAGGAGGAGCTAGCAGTCACTTGTGACAAGAATGCAGAAAAACACAGTTATAAACACAAAGCATTTCTGGGACAAAAAGACTTTTGCGGTGCATCTTGTAGGAACTGATAAACGGAAATATACAAAAGGTCATAAAGGATAAGTTATAAAACAATATTTCAGTTACTAAAATGACCAAACAAGACTCAGAGTTAAAGGGGAGGTGATAAGAAGTTTAAGAAAACATGAGAATATCAAGGAACAGACATCACAGATTCAAACTCCAGAAAAAGGTGTAAATTCACATAGATGGGTTTATCTTGTCTTATCCTTACAACTTTAAACTTTAATGCCTCATAAAGTCTCCTAGTCCTAAACTACATAATTTTATATGCAAGCAATTCCTGTGGATATATGTCTGTCCGTACAATTGTGCTTAGAATTTTTTCTCAACGATCCTGGATTCTTTTCGTGTTTCTTTGAATTTTTATAGATATTTTTTGTTTTATATCTACCATAGTCACCATCTAAAAACAATATTAAATTGATTTCAATCTATCCTGTAGTCATTTTGTGAATAGATTCTCTCTACACCCACTACTAATTTGGCAAATTAAAATTGTAATTGTGCTGTTAATAGAAAAGTGACTGAATTCGAATGACTACATAAGAAATTACTCTCCGTTATGTAATGTCTACTGAGCAGTCTTACAAACACATTAATGACATATACCTCTAAGCAGATACTTTAATTGGATTTTCCTTTACTTAACATGAAAATCATAAACAAATAAAAGATAAACAAAAACACAAAGAAAATAGAAAAACAAGTTCCTGAGCTTCTGATGCATACTGTAACATGACTGTTTTACTGATTTAAATTTTCTTGCCAGTTAGGTCAAGGGTATTAAATTATAGAAGCAATTTCAAAAGCAAGTTGGTAACACAAAGTAATAATAAGACATTTCTTCAAAGAATTCAGAGCACTTTTTTTCACTGAACTAAATCCTTTTTGAGAAATACAGGAAATTCATATACTCACAAAGAAAAAGATGAAGAAGATGTTTAATAAGAATTCCAAATCTAGAAAAGTATGTAAAAACAATGCATTTTGCATATTTCATTACAAACATTTTATAACCTAACTGATTTATAAACTACTGAATGACATTATAATTGAACATAAAATATTACATTTTCCCCTGTTGTAATTCATACTCCACATAAGGTATAAAAGAAAGTATCCATTTTAAGTGAAAAAACTATGGTATCAAACAGAGAGATAGAATTTTTCCTATTGAATTAGCAAAATGTCTGTTTCCATTTTATTTTGCTTTTACCTTTTAATTGTATCATCTTTAAGTAACTTTACAACACTGTGTATGATTTAGGGTAGAACTTCATACCACACTCTACCCACCAGAAAATACTAACTATATTTTACTATAGTGGAACCTCTCCCTATTTAGCTCCCTGCCCAACCCTCCCCCTCTAGTAGCTTCAATTCTGTAGTCAGTTTTCTGAAAAATTTGGTTCAATTTTATTCTTTGTTTTGTTTCTTCATATTCCACATATAAATGAAATCATTATCTATTTGTTCTTCTCCTTCTATTTTATCCCTTCCAGTTCCACCCATGTTGTTGCAAGATTTCCTCTTTTTTCCCTAAACTGCATACTTTTCTATTGTATATAAGTTGGTAGGTAAGTAGGTAGACAGACAGATAGAAACATACATATATGCATATATACATGCACACATGCATGCATGTAGATATAGATACCACATTTTTAGATAGCATCTGTGTTAGACACTTACATTGTTTCCATAACTTGGTTATTATAAATAAAATGCAATGTTTATGAGTGCATATATCCCTTTAAATTAATGTTTTTTGCATTGTTCGGTAGGTACCTAAGGAATGGAATTTCTAGGTTGTACAGTAGATCTATTTTTAATATTTTGAAAACATCCACACTGTTTTCCATGAAACCTGAACCAGTTTACATTCCCACCAACAGTATGTGAGGGTTCCTTTATCTCTACACCTCACCAGCACATGTTGCTTTGTTTTTTTTTGATATGGACCTCTCCCACGGGTGAGGTGTGGTGTTCATTTGCATTTATGTTATAGTACATGGGGAATGAGCATTTTTCACATTCCTGTTAGCCATTTGTATATATTGGAGATGTGCCTATTTAATTCTTCTGTCCATTTTTCATTGGATTATTTTCTTTTTGTTGAGAAGTACGAATTCTTTGTATATTTGGACATTTAACTTATATCAAATAAATGATATGCAATTATCTTTTCCCACTCAGTTGGCATCTTTTTGTTTTAATGATAGCTTCTTTCACTGTTTGAAGATTTATTTAAAATTAAACAAATCCTATTTATTTTTACTTTTGATTCTCTAGTTGCTATAGATCAGTCAATAAAGAAATATCTGAGGCCAGTGTTTAGGACTGTTATACCTATGTTTTCTTCTATCACATATAATCAAATCAGGTTTTTTTATCCAAGTCTCTAACCTGTTTTGAGTAAATTTTTTGCAGATGGTATGAGATTGTAGCCTAGATTCACTTTGCATTTGTTGAAGAGAATTTTCTTTCTCTTGTGTATTCTCTCAAATCCTTTATCATAGATTAACTGACAATGTAAGTGTCAGTTTATTTCTGGATTTTCAATTTCCTTCTATTGGTGTTTATGTCTGATTTTATTCCTTTATCATAACTTATTGATTGCTATAACTTTGTAATACAGTGTGATGTTTGGGAGCATACCCCTTCATTCTTCCTTTCTATCAGAATTCCTTTTGTTACTCAAGATCATTTGCATTTCTATTTAAATTACATTATTGTTTCCTCTATTTCTCTGAAGAATTTCACCAAAACTTTGGTAAAGATGCCTACTTAATATCTGAGCTCATTCTTTCATTTTTCTGACTTTTCTTGTATCTATTTCATTAGCTTCCCAAAGTTCTCGGTGTCAACTTAATTTGCCACTTCGGTTTCTTCTCTATTCGAGTTTCTTTAGTTTAGTCATTTTGAGCTCTCTATCTGATTAAGGCTATGATCTTCCATATCTTTGTGGTCGGAATCTAGAGAGTTGTGTTTCCTTTCTATTACATATTCCCATATGGTTGCCATGTGGTGTATTTCATGTCTTCCCATTTTGCTGCTTTAAAATTGCCTTTATTCCCTCAAAATCTGTTTCTGTAACTGAGAGAAATAAAGTACTTCTACCCCAGATCAGACTTGGTTTGACTTTCTTTTTACATTTATTTATTTATTTGCTTGCTTGTTTATGTTTTGGCTTTCAAAGGTTCTCAAAGGTCCCAGACTTAATTTTGCAGTTTTTGAGTCACCAGAGTAGGGAGAGAACCTGGAGATATGCAGTCACAATTGGTATTAATGTTGGGACATGAGGGAGTGGACATGTTGTGGCACTGCTGCTATCTCTCCTCTCTGGGGTTCCAGATCTGAGACTAGATAATCTCTGTGCCGTACTGTGCTTCAGGAGATCAGTACCAGTCTGGTAGAGTGGGAAAGGGAGTGTGCAACCTAGAGCACTTTCTCCTTCCTTACCAGGAATCTGGCCCTAGGGACAACTAAGCCCCATTTCTAGGTTTCCCCTTTCAAGAATGTGTGCCTCCACATCATTTTCACTCTCTCTCCCTGTGACCTCTGGCTAAGCTGGGAGCCTTCCAAACCAGACAATAGCTTCAAGAATCTCTCTCAATTCTGCTATTCAGAGTAGTGCTTGACACACTCATTGTCTCCTCTGTGCAATTTGTCTTGGTCTCTGATGTCCAAAGGACACTTCTGTTTCACCCCAGTCCAAGAAATGCTTTGGGTGTAATGTTCTAGTTACATGTTAGCTATTTCTCTTGGTAGTGAAACAAGGAGACTAGTCCATCCCCATGTTGGTGATATCTTAGCAAAAGTTCTTAAAATCACAGTAATATAAAAACATGTGAAATACAAGCAAATACAACTCTGATTAAATTATAGTTAATAATTTTCGGAAGGGTAGGATTCTTAACAAATCCATAACTTTCAGTAACATGATCATTACTTCAGAACATACCTCAGAAAATAATTGCACAGGTGGATACAGAACTATAAACAAAAGATATTAAGGAAGTTTTACTTAACATGAGCACTAGAGATTTAGCTTAAAAATTCTGATGCAGCCATGTGAAGAAATATTATAGGTATTAAACGTTTTTAATACTATATAACTATGAAAAAATAATATTGATTTAAAAATCTATACAAGTTATGTGTAGTTTTTCGGTTGCAGGCAACAAAAGCAAGTGTTAGTTAATTTATGCTAGTCTGTTGCAGAAGGAGGAGTGGAGGAAAATGGAGAAAAAGAGAAAGGCAAAGGTGAGTTAAAGATACAGACTCATTAGAGAGGCAGTTTGGGGAAGCCAAGGAGTGAAAGCTTCCCATCTGCTTGCTTCCAGATGACTCAAGTTTTTTGTTTTGTGTTTCTTTTCCTTTCTTTAATTCACTGTATTCAAAGTATCAGGGAAGGTTCAGATTGATGTAGACTTAAGTATCTCTATTTAAGTGGAAAAACAGTGTATTCTACACATTAAAAATAGCTTTTTAAATAAAAATGGTTGAAAAATGGAATATTCATAAGGGAATTAAAGTGATAATGCCATTGTATTTTTTCTGCCTCCAAGTTTTATACAGTGAAAACTATTTTCCTTTTGAAAAAGTAATATTAACTTATTTAAAAAGAGTGGTTTATGGAATGGAAGAAAGTAAACTTGGATGGGATTTAATATATTACCTTGTTTTTCTTACTTTTCCTTATTTAAGTATATTCCCACATGTGGAAGCCAGTGTTAATATTCCTTTGATCATCAAATTTATTCTTTTGTCTAAAATCAATACTATATCAAGTGACTCACTATAAATGCTTTGCCCTATCTCTTCTATGTCCCCAGACTGTTCTTTTTCCTTTTGTTTTTAATGTACAATTGAAGTTGCAATGTTTTATTTTGCAACCTGCATGTTAATCTTTCATTTAAAAATCTCATTACAGAGTTGAAATACAATAAAGTACAATTTGCTTTTCCAAGTGTATCTCTTGTTAAATATCATTTTATTAAAAGTAGTTTTTATTTTTAATCAACTGTGCATAGTATTTCAAAAAAATCAAACTTTTTACAATTTTAACTTGGTTGTTGATAATTTATGATACATTTGCTTTTTCCATTATACGTGTAACAACATAGTCAACCCAAAAACAAATTGCAGATGAATTTGACAGGATTTGAAAACAGTTTTTGAAGTTTATGGAAATGAAATCTCTTCATTCAGGACCACAGTCTTTGGTGATTGTAAGAACGATGTAAGAACGATTCCAATCTAGCTCTGGAATTAATTAAATTTTTGTTGTTTGTTTTTAAATCTGGAAAAGATTGGAATGGACATAGAAAAAATATTTACTACAAATAACTGAAACTACTAAATGTGGAAGATTGCCAGAATCTATTTTTTATCTTTTAGACTTGCTGGTTTAGCTCAAAGTCAGAAAAGTGATCATTAGTAGTGTAATACCTACTAATTGAGAAACCTCTAAAATTATTTAAACTGCTAGCTATTTTTAATCCTTACAATTCTATGATAATAATGTCTTAAAAATTAAAATTCTTGCTGGTATCAGGCAAGTGTTATGTTGGTATGCTATATAAATAAATATCAAGGGCCAGAAATGTGAATAATTTTATTCTTGCTCTTGTTCTGCCATTTCCTGGCTTGATGACCTTGGATTATTTACTTAATCTTACTAAGCAAATTGTCCTTACTAAAGAAATAACACCAGCTGCTGCCATTCACAACTCACAGGGTCATTATGTGGATTTGATGAAATGCAAATGTCAAGATGCATGAAAAGCTATAAATTTTCAGAGAAACAGAAGGTGGTAGTAGTGTTATTGTCTTTCTTTCCAAGATTAGCCCAAAAAGAGAAACATAAGTTTCAAAATTATCTTTGGTTTTTGAACTAATGATATTTATAATTGTAGACTATAGCACTTCCAATAACAGTGTTCTTGATAGTGATGAAGGAAACATTAATTAAATCTTATGAATTTTTATTTGAAAACATTATTTTAAAACTTGATTTAAGTGTATGGAATTTACAGCAGCTTCCTGTGAATTCTTCATAATTTCAAAGCTCGGGAAAGATGACAGATTGCCAGTGCCAGCAACTATTCATGTCTAGGAGTATGCATCAACTTTTCAAACTTCTAAAGGCCTTGGCCACATAGCACTTCACAATATGAGAGGATGGTGGTCAGCTTTTCAGGGACTGTTTAATTCTATAGAGGCTCCAGAAAGGGAGCCTAGTGGTTTCTATGCCACAATCCAAAAAGTGTAGAACTGGGTCTGATCTTTGCTTTATATACATGGGCAGTGCAGGGAGGGTCACAGGAAGAGCAGAAAATGTCCTGGACTGGAAAAAGTCACACTATCAAGTCACACTGAGTGAGTCTGAATAATAAACCAGGTGATCTCTAAAAGGATTTGTCCACAAGACAAACATTTTCTGGAAATGGTCAGATAATAAGTACTTAAACAACTTTTATAAATCATATATACAACTTCAGTCATATTATTTTTTTCATTTTTTAAATTTTTTTGTGGGAAGAAAGCAAGTTACATACAGATAGGTATACATATTACAATATCATAGTTACAAAATTATAACCTAGCAAAATAATATATTATTTACTGATGTGTGATTTAAAAGTTTCAAATACCACAGGAATGACAAAGATCAAATCCAGGGTACAGATTATTATTTCTGGGAATGTATAATGGAGAATAGGATAGAAGAGATATCCACAGAAAATGTCAACTATCTCTGTGATAGTTGTTTTTTTTTAATTTAATTTACTTTTTAAAATTTTACATATATATGTGTATTTATATTTGTATTGCATTATTGTGTACCCCGGTGCTTTCCCACTTCCCTAACATTTGTTAACCATCCTACTGTTGTGCCCTTTACCTCCCCAACCTTCTTCCCCCTCCTCCTCTCTTGCTCCATTGTTAAGTCCCATTGGTTGTTTCTAATTTTTCTTATTCATTTGTTTGTTTTCCCCTATATCCATCCTATAAGTGAGACCATCCTGTATTTCTCTTTTTCTTTTTGACTTATTTCTGCTAATATGAGTCCTTCTAGTTCCATCCATGTTGCTGTGAATGACATATGTTTGTCCTACTTGATTGATGCATAGTATTCCATTGTGTATCTGTACCACATTTTTTTAGCCAATCATCTATTTTTGGGACATTTGGTTTGTTTCCAAATCTTAGAAATTGTAAGCAGAGCTGCAATAAACATGCATGTACAGGTGTCCTTTTGAATTAGTGTTTTCATGTCCTCTGGGTAGATTCCCAGTAGTGGGATTGCTGGTTTGAATGGTAATTTCACTTTCAATTGTTTGAGGGTCCTCCACACATTCTTCCATAGTGACTTGACCAGTTTGCACTCCCACCAGCAGTGTAAGAGAGTTCCTTTTTCTTCACATCTGCGCCAACACTTGCTGTCCATTTTATTTATATGGACCATTCTTAAGTAAGATGGTATCTCTTTGTGGTTTTAATTTGCATTTCCCTGATTATTAGTGATGTGGAGCATTCTTTCATATGCCTATTAGCCATTTGTGTCTCCTCTTTGGTGAACTGTCTTTTTTAGTTCTCCCCATTTTTTGACTGGGTTTTTTGCTTTGTTTTAGTTGAACTGTAAGAGCTCTTTGTGGATCTTTGTTATCAGACCCTTGTCACTTGTCTGGAGGGCAAAATTTTCTCCTAGCCAGTTGGGTTTCTTTTTGTTTTGTTTATTGTCTCTTTTGCTGTACAGAAACTTTTTTGTTTGATGTAGTCCCAGCTGCTTATGTTTTCCTTCATTTTTTTTCCAGCCATGGTTGTTTCCCAAAATGGATTTCTGAAGTGAAATTCATCAAGGGTTTTGCCCAGGTTTTCCTTTATGTATTTTATGGTTGCAGGTCTCACTTCCAAGAACTCTATTCATTTGAGTTGATTTTCATAAGGTGTGAGGGTGTTGTCCAGGTCCATTTTTTTACATGTCTTGACCAGTTTTCCAAGCACCATTTACTGAAGAGGCTATCCTTGTTCCAGAGTATGTTTACAAAATCAGCACACAAAAATCAACAGTATGCAAAGAATCAATCAGAAGAAGAAGAAATTTTTTTAAAAACACTCCATTTGCCATCGCACCAAAGAAAATTAAATACTTGGGAATAAACCTAACAAAAGAAATAAAAGACTTAAGAAATTAAGAAAACTATGAAACATTCTTAAAATAAATAGAAGATGATATTTAAAAATGGAAAGACATGGATTAGATGAATCAACATTATCAAAATGTCCATACTACCAAAAGCAATCTACAGATTCAATGCAATTCCAATAAAGATCCCAATGACTTATTTTAAAGAGATAGAAAAAAATTACTGAAATTCATATGGAACAACAAAAGATCCCAAATAGTCAAAATCCTTTTGACAAGCAGAAGAGAGAAGGGAGGTATTATGATTCCAGACTTCAAACTATACTACAAAGCAGTAATACTTAAAACAGTATGGTACTGGTACAAAAACAGACTAATGGATCAGAATCGAATACCCAGAAATAAAACCACACATATATGGTCAACTAATCTTTAACAAAGGGGCAAAAAACTTCAGTCACATTTAATAGTACATGCCTTCTCTGAATCCTGAAACCATTCTTTTCATACCTAGTTGCTTTGATTCTGTTATCCTTTGCCTCCTCTGTTCTAAATTCTGGTTCTTGGTTCCTGAGAAGTCTTCTTGTGATTTTGTTTGTCTTCTTGGGGTTTATTGGATATCTCCTCAAGTCCTAAAGGAGATGCAAATATTAGAGCCCACCTTACCATATAAAGTAAGAATTAGATGAAATGTTCCCAGATAGAGGTCTAAATGCTTGTACTCAAAATCAGCACATAGCAATAGGCAGAGTAACACAGGGTTAGAGCTTCTGAATTGCAACTGCCTGTCAGGTTAGTGGCAGAGAGAGGACTTTTCTTTGATTTGGATGCAAGAGCAGAGGAGCAGTAAAATTATGATTTTATATTTTTTTCTGAGGTAATCACCACATTCTCTGACTCTGCTACCCAAATTAGTATCAATAGATTCTGTTCAAAGCATAGGAAAAGTTTTACCTAGTTGTCTAAAGAACTAGAGAATATAAATACAAATTTTAAAATATATAGGGAATAAAAGTTGCAATGTACTTCTATTAAGGTTATTTCTTAAAGATTGTGACTTCAATTCTACATCTACAGTGGGGTTGCTGGAACATATGGTTTTTCTATTTGTATTTTTTTTTTTAGAAAAACCATGCTATTTTCCAAAGTGAATGCACATTTTATATTCCTACTGTATACTGTATGAGAATTTCAATTTTTCTACATCCTTGCCTATACTTGTTACCTTTTGAATTTTGATAATAGCCATGGCAACAGGTATAATAAGGTAAGGTAACATGCATTGTGGTTTTGAATTGCATCTCCCTGGTTTGAACTGCATTTCCGTGGTGATGTTCAGCACCTGTTTGTATAACCATTGCCCATCTGTAGGTCTTTAGATAAATATTCATGTATTTTGCCCATTTTTAGTCAGGTTACTTGTTTTTATTGCAACTAGTTATAGGACCTCCTTATATACTTTTACATTAACCCCTTATAATATATGTGATTTGGAAAAATACTCTCCTTGTACTCGCATTTTCTTTGAGTCATTATTCTCAAAAACCAATATATTAAAGCAATTATTTACAGATAGTGGAAAATTATCATCTTTCTTGAAGAAGGAAATTCTACCACATGTGATAACAAGATAAGTCGAAAGGGCCTCTTGTATAGTAAAATAGGCCAGTCACAGGAGGACAGATACTGCATAATTTTACTTATGTGAATGAACACAAATACTTGAACTAACAGAAACAGGGTTACAGGGTGATTGCCAAGGATTGGAGTGGGGAGGACGTGGAGTGGTAATGGTCCAAATGTAGTGAGGTAAATGACAAAATAGTAAGTAGAAACATTCTATACATGTGTCTATAGTTAATAATACTATATTGTAAAGGTAAAATATGTGTTAAGTATTTCTATTACATGTAATAGAAATATACAAAGACAGAAAAACCCAAGGGAGTAGGAGAAAAATTTTGGAGGTAATAGATAAGTTTATTACCTTGATTGTGGTGATGGCTTCATGGGTATTCACATATACTCAAACTCATGAAATTACATCTGTTAAATCTGTGTAGGTTTTGTGTGTTGATCATACCTCAATAAAATGGTTAACTTACGAAGAAAACAACTTTGTTTTGTCCCAGAACATAAACTTTCCTTCCTTTCCTTGCCCAAATAAATGACTTAGAATGGCACAACATGCACACACACACACACACACACACACACACAATACCTTGATATCTGGTTCTTGCCATTTCCCTGGCCTTTAGATTTTCTACATGTACCTTGTGATATCCAAGTGGTGATGAATTAATTCTTAGTGGCAAATACTCCGTGACCTGTCAGGCCCTTGGTCTCTGGTGTATGTTCATCTTCTCATGAAATACTCATCTTCCTGTTTCACCCTTTAAGCGATCATATTTATCAACCACTTTACAAAACCTTTCTACTTGATATAGCCTCTGCATTTCTGCAAATCTGTTAGTGTTTTACTTGCTGCTTTGCAATTAGTTGCTTCCACACTTGCCTCTACCACCAGACTGTGTGCACATCCTGAACAGGTGTATAAGCACCTTGAGCCTATGTATGGCATCTGACCTACATTGAAAAGAGACTGAGTTCTTTGTTCATTATCAAAACATTTTTCACAATTTTAAAAAGACTTGCATTAACTTCATATTTAATGCTAGACACAAACTTCTACTGTATTTCTAGGACTTTAAATCTCTAAATTTGTGTATGTACAACATGATTTTTTTGTTCAGATCAGTCTCTTTAGTTTGTAGTGTGATAGTATCATCACAACCAGAAAACCTACATTTACATAGTTCTGATGTACTTACAATATCCATCCATTTAAAAAATTTACTGCTCATCAAGTGTATGGTAAATGCTAGAGCCAGCTATCAAATGATTTGTTTCTTGCCCACCAGGACCTCTTGGGAGAGAAACAACAGAGACATCAACCAAGGAATGTAATAAAAAGCCATCATGGGATCATGGGTGCTATGGGGCAAATTAAAAATGCATATAATTCAGATTAAATATGTAAAGCATAAGGAGACTGTGTTCTTTGTTGTGTGCATAAAGTTAGTTGCTTTTCCATGGTTAGAAGAAAACCTTTCAAGGGAAGTCACCATGTGGAAGATCTTCTCGTTTACTTTGCTCTCACCAGAGGAAGGAGGTGGGTTTACTCCCATCAGACAGGTGACCAGGGAATCTCCTTTAAACACTTTGAACTGGAACCTTTTGCTCGCTCCTCAGTAGGAGGAAAATCGTCAGAACAGTAAAAAAAAAAATGTTTTAATATTCTTACTTTAGTAAGCCTTCTTGCTACCATTTAGGGAAACTAGGGGAATACTCTGTAAACAAATTTTGTGTTATGAGTACTCAGAGGTCTATTCTATAATTATTGACATTTTTCTTTGTTTCTAACACATTCAAGTTTGCTTCACAACTTTAATCTCTGGAAAAGCGAAACCATTCATTATGTGTTGGCTAGAGATGTTTTTTGTTAAAAGTGACCAATTCAAATATCACAGGTAGACTTTTGGATTCTGTCTTTGCAACCATCTTAAACTTGGCTGTTATTTCTTTAGGTGTACAATCTCTGAACTGATTGCTGGAGATTTGCTCTCAAAACTTTTTTCTACATCAACCATCTTTTCTATGCTTTAAAGGTATATTTTCCACTGTTCTAAAAGACTCCTTGTCTCTGAGATGTCCATGATTCCTTATTCACCTCTTCCTAGTGTTGCTCCTCAGGAATATTTTCTGTGAGATAAAAACAAATAGACAGACAGACAGACAGACAGACAGACAGACAGACAGACAGACAGATAGATAGATAGATAGATAGATAGATTAATAAATAAATATGTTATCATCAAAAAGGACAGTATTTCCCTCTAACTCCAATAGTTCCTCTTTTACCAGAGTCAAAAATGTAACCTGGACAGGCCTGTGATAAACACTTCAACTTAAAAAAGTCCACCTGCCAAGTTCTCACTGGTCTTGCCCTAAATAAGTCATCTCCTTGTGGAAGCACTTCTATATTTTTTTCATTATTTTATTTTTTTCTAATTGCTATAACTTTGCATCACAACACTATTTATGATTTGAAGTATAGGTAAATTGACAGATCTTCAAATAGATGTTACCAGAGGAGTCACCAAGGCATTCACTGTTCTCCACCCATCTGTTGGGACCTCTCTTTCTTTGCTCCTGAACACCATGTGGCAATCTCAATGTTTCAGTCAGACTCTTTCCTAGAGGTTCTAACAGGTTGCATTCTCATTTTTGTTTGTTTTCAGGCACTTTTAAAGTTCTTATAATTTTTAATTTTTTTCCTTGTTAATACAATAGTTGGTCAGTAGTGTGTTGATAAACCTTTTTATTTAAATACTAGTTTATACATTCATTTTATGGTTGATTTCTAGTTTGAAACCATTGTGACCAGAGAAGATACTTGACATTTCATTATTCATGTATTTCTTGAAGTTGTTTTGTGACTCAACATGAGATCTCCACTGGAGAATGTTCCATGTGTATATAACACAAAATGTATTTTCAACTTTTTTTAGTGCACAGTCCTATAAATATCTATTAAGCCTATTTTTTTAATTCCTTATTTAAGACTATATTTTCCACATTGAATTTCTATCTGGTTCATCTGTACATTGATGAAAGTGGGGGTATTATAACTCCCTAGTACTATTGTTTGTTGCTAATATCTGTTTTCACATTTGTTTATAACTGTTCTATAGAATGTGATGCTCCTTAATTTGTTTCATACGTGTTTATGACTGGCTTATATTCCTGGTATACTGAACCCTCAATCATTATGTAATCTCCTTTCCTGCACCTTGTTATCTTTTTAAGGTGAAATTGAGTCTTCTTCCTCCTCTTCCTCCTCATCCTCTACCCTCCTTCTCCTCTTCTTCCCCCCTCTTCCTCTCCCTCCTCTTCTTCCTCCTCCTCCCCTTCCCACCTCTCCTTCCCCTTCCTCTTCCTCATTCTCCTCTTCCTCCCTCTCCTGCTTTCTTCTTCTTTGCTCCTGGAGAAAACAGAAAGTTGAGTCTTATTTTCTTATCTAACCATACGCTGCCTTTTGAGTGATGATTTTAGACCATTTGCAAGGACTCTCATTTGAGATCATCTCAGTCTGAGACACTTCAGATGTTTTTAAATCGGTGACAATCTCCATACTACACAGGCATTTTGCACACATAGTTTTCCCATAACAATTTCCATTAGTTGCCCATAAGTCTATACCACCAGTGCGAAGGCTTGACTTGTTCCTCATTAAGTGTAGTTACATTTTTTACTGTTTTCAGTAAAGTACTCCAGAGGGAGAGTAACAAGAATAAATACCAGAGAGATTGCTATCACTTTGTAGCTGATCACTATAATTTTATGTATAAGATGCTATATATTTACATTTTCGGTAATTTTTTTCTTCCAACAAATTTTTTTTCATATTTTTTTGGTTAATGTTCTTTTATGAGAACTGGAGTTGGAGTTAAAGTTAGGAATTAGAAAGCATACTCAGTATAAATATGCGGACTTTTATCTATACATATTTATTTGTATTTTGTGGTTTCAGTGTATACTCAGTTCATCAAGTTATTTTTATTTTATAACTTTTAATGATTCCTTTCTGTAAATAATAACTATTCTGCACAATATTTGCTATTTTCAGATTTGAAAGTGATGTTTCTAAAGAGTCATTAATAGCAATTTCTTTTAATCCCATTGTGTCACTCTAAAGCCTGGATCCAGGCCTCATCCATCCTCCTTTTGAGTCATCTATCTAAATGTAGATCACCTTATTTCTTCTGACACCTATAACTATGTCAATAATATTATTAGTTCATTAAATTAGATTATATAAAACCCAGGTGATTGGGAGTTAAAGACATCTGCTTTTTAGCTACATATAATCATTTCTTTGTATCTTATTTAATATGATGGACATGCCTAGATAGATAGATAGATAGATAGATAGATAGATAGATAGATAGATAGATAGACAGACAGACAGACAGACAGACAGACAGACAGACAGACAGACAGACAGACAGACAGACAGACAGACAGACAGACAGATAGATAGATAGATAGATAGATAGATAGATAGATAGATAGATAGATAGATAGATAGATAGACAGGCAGACAGATAGATAGTTACTTTCATATATTATCCTCTCCTTGCATTCAAGTCCTTTTTACCTAATATGTCCAGCAAACACAGATTCAATCAAACACAAACCAAATTCAGTGCTATTTATTATTGTCTATGCTAGTTATGTCTGTACTGAACTTTTATAGACTTTTCTTTTTATCATTATCCCCCAAACAATGTAAATACATAGCCATTTACATTACATTAAGTATGTAGGAGAGTGTGTATAGGTTTGTATGCAAATATTATAACATTTAAAACAAGGAATTTGAGCATATACAGATTTTGCTATTTTGTGATTCCTGAAAACAAACCTCCATGTATACCAAGGGATAATGAGAGAGACAGAGACAGAGAGAGGCTTACATACTTATCTGCACACATACATACCTATGCACAAATATGAATCCCTAATTTCTTTTAATCAGAAATCATGCAAAACTTAGCTGGGACTTCTACTTTAAGATCTCATTAAACTACAATAAAAGTATCAGCTATGTCACGTTCCTTTCAGAATTTTGGTGTTCTCTTCCAATTTCACATGATTGTTGGAAAAATTACATTTCTTATGGTTGTAGGATTAAAGTCCTTGTTTACTTGCTGGAAGTTGTCTCACCTTCCAACTCCTATAGGCCTCCAAAAACTGGTTTTCATAGCCTTCTTACAGATCCTCTCACAACATGGCAACTTAATTGTTCAGAGTCAGGAAGAGAATCATTTTCTCCAATTTGCTAATATGGACTACTAATATTTTATCTTAGCTATGGGTGTATGTGTATATATGTATGTATATGTGTGTGTATAATTTTGAACCAATAAATGTGACTCAAATAGTAATTGTCTATGAATAATAAAATATTATCATACTAATTTTGCACAACACAGACTGATCCTCATTTGAAGCTGCCTTTATTTATTTATTTGATATGTGATTTATGTGATGTACTGTCAGGCATATTAAAAACTTGGAAATCCAGCATACTTGCTATGTGCCTGGTTAAGCATTATATGAATTAGAAAATTGTTTCTCCTCAAGTAGCTTACAGTCTTATTATAAAATCAAGAAGTATTCAATAATAACAACTAGTTGATCTTGTGACACACTGTAAAATGCTTTAGAAAATCAAAGAAGGGATGAATTTAAAGAACTTACAACAGATCACCAGCTTCAACTGCTCATGCACATTAGATAGATGCCACTTGGAAAGCTTCTATTCTCAATATTCACAAGAAAAAGGAGAACTCAAACTTAGGATACATGGTTTTTAAGATTTATAAAATTATAAGATCAGTGCAATACTTAACCGTGCTGGACTGAAATAAATAAAACGTGAAGAAAAGCTAAAATATGAAAATCTGATACAATACCTGACATAGTAAATAAACCTAAAAAAATAAGCAAAATGAGATAAAACTTGAATTTGTATCTACAATGTTATGATTCTCTATAGTAGCAGAAATCTATTGGAAGTGAACAAACTCTGGTGAGAGTCATATTAATGTTTTGGTACTAAGGTCACTTCACTGTGTCTTCCACTCCAAATGGTTAGCTGTGTTTCCCAAGACCTGTGCTCCTTGCAACCTGAATTAAGACTTGAGCTGGAGAATGTGAGCTTTGTGAAGAGTGGTGTTCACTGGAAGCAGATTTATTATTCCAGTCCTTACTGTAAGGCACTAGGGCAAGGGGAACAACTCTGGATCTTTGTGAGTGATGGAATCCTCTAGGGCAAGGGGAACAACTCTGGATTTTTGTGAGTGATGGCACCCTCAAGAGGCAATATTCTCCCCCTTTCATAAGTACAGCAGGTGAAGTCATGTTACTTTATGTTAAAGGGCATTTGCAAAAGTTTTCTTTCTGCAAAAGATATAATGTGTGCTCAATAAAGGGAAAAGGACATCTTGCAGAGTATCTAAGTGGAACTCAATAGGTAAATTTATGCATCACTCTCTTCATTCCTTGCCACCAAATGTTGAACCTAGAGCATTCACTAGTCACTGCATCCTCCTGTAAAGAGCACTCCTCTATTTCTCACCTTTGCTCCTTTACCTGATAAAATATTCTTCTTTAAACTCCCAATTAAAATGTCTCCAATGTCTGAGAAGTCTTTTCTGACACTGCAAGGCAATAATTACCCTCATTTGTGTTCATACATTACTCTGCTTATATCTTGACTTGCATTTTAGTTATTGCTGGATGTCTATGCTTCCCTAACTTAAAGTCTTTGTGATAGAGATGATGTATGTTATAGTTATTTATTTTTGTACTGTAACCTAGGGATTTGTTTGTTATAAAAATTTAATATGTATTTGACCAACAAACATATGAAATGATCTCTATAAAATGTATCCAAATTGAGGAGGAATTCCCCTAAATCTCAGAGACTGAGTTGGCATAACAGAAGTGGTAAACCTCAAAGATAATTATAGTTTGCTTTCAAAAATTAGCATTGGCCAGGATTCCTTTACTCCACCCACCAGTTATCATCTAAAGATAAAACATAGCACATTTCATGACAAAACAGTTTTTTGAGGCATGTTTATTATATAACGGAATCTCTACTGATATGATGGTTTAGAATTGTGTTCTCATAAAATAAAATAGGACAAGAAATAAAGAACTGCACTATTTCGACAGTCGAGGTTAATGACCCAGATTCCTTTTATTACTAGACACGCAGAGCTTCATCACTCAATCTCAGTGAGTGCTGTGGACAGAAAAACCTTAGGGGATCTGATGCCAAAACAAATCAACTGGCTAATGCTTCAGCGTCAACTTTTTCTAGTCTCCTTAACCAATTCAGAAACAGTCTAATAATACTAGTTATTTAACACTTGGTGTCTCCAAAGCCCTTTAAAACACTAAATAATCTATCACATCCCAATTCCCTGTGAGGTGATGAAGAATTATCTTTCTGCCTTTACAGATGGAATATTTGAAATGTAAAATAGCATATTTAAGGCCAGACAGGAAATCAGCACCATGATTAAATAAAAACTCTGAGTTTCAACATCCAAGTCTTGGCAAAGGAATTTGTCACATTGCCTTTTTATATAGAGAGCACCGAGACCCAGGGGGGATGCATAAGAGAAAACTATAAATTTTAAACTAAGATGAAAATCTACTTAATTTAGGAAGCAGTTAATAAGTAATCAAGCTCAATTTCTCCCCCTTTTGCCCACAAGTTGCTAGCTATAACTCTAGCAATACAGGTAAGCTGGAAGGAGATAATCAGCCTAGTGGTTGAAAGCTTGAAAAATTATTAAGGGACAGGGAAGACTTACCTGCTGTCATCTATGCCTTCAAGGATCTTCCCAAAAAAAGAAGTATTAGTGCTAACTAGGCATTTGCCTTTGTTGGCATATACTTTACACCAAGAATAGAGTTTGTATGACCCATGGCAGAATATAGTAGCTGATTTAAGAACATCGTTCATCCAGGGAGTTTTTTGTTGTTGTTGTTGTTGTTGTTCTAGGCACCTAGATTCACTTTTCCAGTAGCATGTGCTTTTGTCGCTCTGGCTCAGTTTAATGACTAATCAGTGAAAAGCTAGGTGTGTCCCACAAATCAGCCCTAGACAAGAGTTTGCATTTGCTTGCCTCCCAGAAGTCAAAGTTCATTTTATAAATTCATCATTGAAGAATTCAAGTTCTGACAGCAAGGACAGTTTACATCCCCAGGAAGTAATCTGTCTTCCCATAGACATGTTCTGCCTTTAATAGCTAATAACAGGGCTGTGGAAAAAAGAGAACACTGGCCGTAAATGAAATGTTCTCTCTGGTGTTCCTCATTTGGACTCGATTTGACCTTCCATGACCTCTGATACCATGAAATAAGGTGGACTCACTACCTGCTGAGGGGCAGAGTGAAAAAAATTGGAGGGAGTCAGAGTAGATAACTGTTCAGGTGATTTGCAATATCAGGAAGCCAGGAAGTCAACTCTCTCCAGAATCTCTCTCACCTGCCTGTCCACTTGACACACCATTATAGTCACTAAATTGAGAAGTGGCAAAGATGGAACTGTTGCCTGAAGGTGGCCAGAGGTGAACTGCTCAGGTGTCAATCTGACCCTTGCTGATAGGTAGAAAAGACAGGGATGGAAAATAATAAGAACATGCCTCCCATATACAAGAGTGATGACATCATCTGAAGAGCATTTTCAGACATGTTCCTATGAATCCTTTTCACAGTCCCGTGAGGGGAGCAGGGCAGAAATCATTATCTCCACACATTGAACAATGAAACCCAGGGCTCATGATGTCTTTAATATTTGTAGGATTGAAGCTAGTAAGGCTGAGATGGCATGAAACTTCAGAACATCTGATGCCAAATCCATCCTGTTTCTGGGTCTAGGAACCATGGTACAACTTGTTATTCATCCTGGTCTTGTCTGCAAATCAAAGCATCTTGTGTTCAATTAAATGAGAAACGAATGTAGATGACTTCCCAGGATCTTTCCAGTGCCAGGAATTAGTCATGGCACTGGAAGCTATAACCTTCAAAAAATTAGGAAATGTATTTTACATCTTTTCTAGATCACTTTAGGACGAAATGCAATTATGTCCTTTTGATGAAGACTGGAACATCATCTTCTACAAGGGATTATGACTTGTCATAGCACTCATTATTCATGTATTTATTCAAGTGCTATATACCAGGAACAAAGAGCTTGCCATATAACAATGATAGGCATTAGATAAATAAGTGCACAATAGCTTCAACAATGATGTTTAATAAATGATGATGCCCTCTGTACTTGGTAGTAGGTAATGAACTTCTTATCAATAAACAAACCAAAATTTGCAGGAGAAGATCTTCGAACTAAAGACTTTTTCTAGACAGTGATTTTCCCTATCTGTGGAGTTGACAAGAAAAAAATACTGAAGCGAGGCTGTAAGCTAAAGAGGAAAAAATAGCTGTAAATAGACCTTGTGCTCTCCAGAGCTCACCCCTTTAGGAAGCAGGAATTTTTCCAGACCCTTCTGTCACTCTGGGCAGGTGACTGACTTATTGTTCAGGTGTGCATTTGCCTGCTTAAATCTGCCACAGCTCCAAACAGCTTGCCATGCACTATATATAGAGATGACTTCACCCTCTGTTGGAATGCAGCAGCTGTTCAGCAGCACACAGAGCTATGATACAGAGATGGAGGCCATAGCTAATTGAACACTTCAATACTGCAGAGATTGGCGCCTTGGAAATATTTAGATAAAATGCCTTTGGCCAGATGGAAGCTGGCCAGGACACGGGATAAAATCTTAATCTCACAGGACTGCCAGAGAGTCTCCATGCGGGGGCTCCATGCAGAGAGGTGGCAGCAGCAGAGATGCCACTTTCTCCTATCCACCCCCCATGCTGTTAACATGACACACAGAGTAACAGGGGAAAGGAGCAATCAGCATTTTGTAGTTTCCTCCATCTCTCTATAACAGATCCAGCACTGCCTACCCTCTGTGAACAATCTGAATGATAATGATGCCTACATGACAGAGAGCCTCCCACTTCAAGATCCCTCAGCTCCCGGAGACTGTCCTCTCCCCAGCCTTGGAAATTGGTTGCCTCCTAGAGCTAGAGCAGGTGCTACCATGCCACTGTTTTTAAATAAACTGGTTGTGCAAAATACTTCTATTAGCTTATTTTTAAAATCTTAAAAGTATAAGAAAGCATTTCAGAAAGTGGCCAATATTATTATTCATTTTTCAAATTAAAAGAAAGTCGTTTGACATAGACAGAAAATTGTTGTTAACCATGTCACTATTCTAAACAAAAAAAAAAAAAATGAAGTTGTAAAGTACTCCAGTAACTTTTTTACATACCATAAACCATTCAATAAGTTGTTTTCCAAAGAAAATAAAAACACAACAGCATGGAAATAATGACAAAGTAAATATCATCAATGTGTGAATTCTAAATATCTAACACTGTGTGATAAATACCATCAATCCTGCTCTAAGGACTTCAAGGACATCAAGGAAAGGATTCATGAAAATCTTAATGGCATATTCAAAGTCCTGGTGATTATCACAGATTTCAGGTTTATTCCAAGTCTTGATTCTAATACTACTTGGTCACTGCTTATTTCTGTATAGCCAATTAAGCAAGAGATTTTTTAGTTTTTGCTTTTTTACATATTTGAAAATTTAATAATAGAAATAATATCTTGTGACACAAAAATCATATAAAATTTAGTTCCAGTATATATAAATAAAGCTTTATTGTAATACAACCACGTATTTTGTTGTAGATTATCAATACTTGTTTTTGCTAATTGCAGTTGAATAGTTGTGATAGTTGTGATAGATTCTAAATAGCACAGGAAAGACACAAAGTAAATAACCATCTTCATGATTCAGCTAAATATAAGACTTGATAAATGCTACATTGTTAGTCCTTTATTTTTAAAGAAGAAAGAGTAAATGAAATTTAAAATTTCTAGATTTTCAAATGATGATTACAAAAATGGATTCCACACTAAAACTTTAACCATATCTTATTATAGTATGCAAATTCCTCTGAAAGGGATAATGTACTAAATTAAATGATTTCCCATATTAATTGAGTTGGCTACATGGTTCATTATAGCTATATGCCATTGCATTTTATCAGCCAAACTTTTAGAGACTTAATTTACTCAAGCAAAAATTATAAAGCAAGACCAAGATTTGAATAAACACATAAAAAAAACTAAACTAGATTAGTAAAAACATTTAAGAACTATATTCATTTTTGTTACATTTTTAGCTTGCAAACAGTTATAAATTTTTGCTCAAGATAAGGGGCTTGAATTTACCCGACAATATGGGAAGTATATAAAGATTTTCAAATATGAAGTAACATGGAATATCTTGTAAATAAGTTGCTAGTGGATGACAAGCATTCCACAATGGCCTAAGGTATACAAAAGGCAAAATAGGAGAGTAAAATGTCATCCCCCAAAAAGGAAAATTTCAAATTTTGCAGGCCTGGCATACTTTGTAAATACCAAATTCAACAAAGAGGTTTTATGAGACAGAGACTGAACAGTATTTACTGGATGAGTCATTGGTGACTCAGGAAGACCTATGTCAGAGAAAGGTGAGGTCAAATATCAAACTCCAGTAACGGAAGAATGAATTGGAAAGGACTGCAGATTGTATTTTGAGGAGAAAGAGCAAACTTAGTGAGAATTAAAATATCAATTAAAAATGCATAGATCAGAACAGCTGAATGAAGATGCAAAGAAAATGCTTTTCTTGTTTTCCTTTCTTTTATGTATCATAAATGATAAAACATTTATAAAATGAAAAGAATGAACCAGGAAATAAGAAAAAAAGGTGAAAGATACCAATTGGCTTCAGACTAAGTGTCTAAAGGAGCAAATTTACAAATTTTGAGCAAAATACAAATTTTGGTAAAAAGAGGAGATGAGGTCATAAATACTAATGGAGTCTGGATTTGAACAAAAAGCAAGCCTTTCACTAAGACGCTCGAGAGAGGAAGTGCGTTTGATGGTAAATAGTTTGTTGTAGGACCATGTGTGGGAGTGATTCCTAGTCTACCAAAGCTATGGACTTGGTTTTCTAAATGAGGAGGAAACAGGGTCATTTGCTGAGAGAGGGAGAGGTGATTGTTGAATGGGAATCTGAGAACAGTGGTTGTTTTGAAGAGTGTATCAGTGCACCACTTTCCTTTATTCTCTTGCCACTATCAGTTAAGCTTCTAGACAGTAAACTCTCCAGACTACAAAGTGACTTTCTCAAAATGATCTTAAATATTTGTTCCCACTCAATCTGATGTTTCTTTATGACTTTCATTGGCTTATCTTTTTCTTACATTACTTTCCTCTTTCTTGTTGTTCTTACAATTATATAACTTTTGGGGAAGTATTGTGCATGCACTTCAGTCACTAACCTCAATCATTATTTAATTCCCCCTGGACATTCTGTTTTGGATTATCATCATTTTACAAGTGTCTTTTTGTAATTAGTTTCTTTCCTTCTTTTTCTATTCTTTTTTTTTTTTTTTTTTTTTTTTTTTTTTTTTTTTTTTTTTTTTTTTTTTTTTTTTTTTTTTTTTTTTTTTTTTTTTTTTTTTTTTAGTTTTGTGTGATTCAGATTTAAGGATTTATAAGGATTTATTTTTTTTTAAGATCTTATCAAGAAAAATAATTTCCCATTTATAACATTATACTGACCTCTAGAGTAGAAAAGCTTGAATATCAACAACAAAAAGAAAACATCAACCTAACTAGCATGAAAAGAATTTTTAAAACTTCTGTAGTTCTCAATAAGGAAGAATATACTTAGTTGAGCAGTTTTTTTACTTAAACACCTAACTGAAATAAATAATTGAGTTTTCACAAATGGTCACTCTCAAGAAACTCTATCAAGAAAATCTCTACAAAGTATTAGAGGAAATACAATAGTTTGGAAACAGACTGGTTTAGAAATAATCACAGCATTCCATTTCACATTGGGCAGTTACCTTTCTCTGAAGAATCTTAAATAATTAAACAAGAGAGAAAAAGATTCCCCCATTTTATAAATATATGAAAAAGGGTAGGAAAGGGAGGAGTGACATTATCAAGTAGAATCAAAGAGAAAGTCAAAGAGGTAAAATATAGCTTGGGGAACATCCTCAGTCACTGTTTCTCATTACCCTTCATCTTATAAATAAGAAATTAGAGACCCAAAGAAATCCTCTATTATTTGCAAACTCAGATCTCCTGGCTTCTAGTTGAGTGTCTTCATGAATAATTAAGGTTGTTCTACTAAATAGAGAATTGGCAGAAGAACCACTGAATAGCATTGACAACACGAGGTGGTACCAGTTACAGTGATGTGTATCAGACATTCAGCATAAGCTTCATAATGCTTTGTGAAAACACCAATGAAAGCAAAAACTAGAGTCAGTCATATGTCTTCAGAATTCAATTGCTGGGCAAAGCCTCTTTTATCCCAGAGAACCCCCCAAGACATGAAAAGATTATAGAAATGTCCCGTGTAATTTTATACTTGATATGACTTGGATAGACTAGAAAATTTTCAAATGTTTGTTGAAAGAATTAGAATATGGCATCTTAGTATATAATCACATTCACATACATGTCTAATTTAGTCTTCTCAACAATCAGAAAGATAAATATTAATATGCTTATTTTACAAATGAAGGTTCAAAGGAGTTGAGTAGCATATGTTTCATACTGACTTGAAAAGCCACATATTTTAGCTGAAACGTTTCAAATTTTTTGAATTCTCTTTCCCAGTTTCCTAACCGCTGTTCATAGTAGACACTGTCTCTAATATTTCAGTAGGTCTCAGAGAAAAGACAAGAAAAACATTCAATGTTCTTTTTTGGTGTACACTGTAATAGGACAAGTAAAATTGAAGTTCTGAAATTCTAAGACTGAAATTCTGTGCTCTAAGATTGGAGCATGTTCTACTTCAATAAATTGCCTCAAGTGAAACTTGCTTATGGAATGTTGGATATAACTTTGTGTATAGAAAAAGAGTCACATAGTTCATCCTTAGAACATTAAATACATGGCTTGTCCACAGTAAGTTCAAGCCAGAGTATTGAACTTTCAATATAAAAGTAAAAAATATCTTTTCTAGCCTTTATGATTTATCTTTCACCTCTGAAAGGTTACCTGGTTAGTTTCAGAAGCAGCCATAAATTTCTCAAAAAAGAAAAAATATTTTACCCAGAAAATATACAACTTTGAGACTCATGATATAAAGACCTTGAATTTAAATGACTTGAAAAATGAGGAAAGTTAGAAAAGTCTCTCATGAGTAACTCTGGAGTAAATTAGTAAGTTATTGAAAGTGTTATTAAAAAAGAATCCAACAATAAACTCACCTTGGATAAAAAGCAAATAAATAGGCTGAAACTTTAGTTACTCTTTTTGCCTCTTTTTTCAAGACTAGACAAAAAATCAGAATGTTTTGTAGTTCTTTTCCAATGTGCATTATGTATATCCACTTAGAGAGAGGATCCATGAATGTCAGCTGACGTTCAAGAGAAAAATGTAAAAGAACAAATTGAGGTGAAAGTGATTCACCCAGAAAAGAGAGTATAATAGTTACTTTTAAAATTGTAATGGATCAGGAAGATGTAATACATATACACAATGGAATACTACTCACCAGTCAAAAAAATCATTAGATAATCATTAGATAAATGGAATTGAAAGGGATTATTAGAAATGAAGTGAGCCAGAAAGAGAAAGGTAAATTCTAGACACTTTCACTTATATGTGGACTCTAGAGAGATCAAATGCAAACTGTAAGATAGACCCTTGAAAGACTTTAGACCTGAAATACTCTGAAGTGGAGGGTGAGTTTGAGGGTGAAAAGGAGTGTAGAGAACAGTAGGGAGGAGAATGTGAAGAGTGTGATTGAGAACTCTAGGCACTTTGGTGGTAGAACAATTACAGTGGTTGCACCTGAGTGGAGAAACCCTAAACTGTGAAGTAAACAAGGAATTTAAAAAATATATAAAGAAAATAAAATTGTGCTTTGATTGCTTAATTTTAAAGCTATATTTAAAAGACTATTGAATTATGTAATTAAAAAAATAATAATGTTGAGAATCAGGGCCCTGTTGAAAAGGGAGCCAGAGCAGCCAGAGACATAGTACAGGACCTTGCGTGGAATCCTACTGGTCTGCCAAGACAAACAGAAGATTGCTACTTCCTATAGGACTCCACAGTCTCCACCCAGATTGGTAAGACCCGAACTCCTGTGGAGGAGGCCATCAGAGTGCTCAGAGAACTTGAATAGCAATCTTAACAAAGAAAGGGACTGGATGTATCTACCACACTTTTAGACCTCAGAGTGTATTATAAAGCCATATTAATTAAAACAGCCTGGTCCTGGAAAAAAACAAACAAACAGATATACAGAATAATGAAACAGAATTGGGAGACTTGAAATAAATCAATACATATAGAACAGTTAATCTATGACAGTGGAAGCAAAAACATACACTGGAGTAAGGATATCCTCTTCAATAAATGGTCTTGCGAAAACTGGACGGCTATACAAGGATGAAAGTAGACCATGACCTCACACCATACACAAAAATCAACTCAAAATGAATCAAAGACTTGAACCTAAACAAACCTGAAACAATACAATACATAGAAGAAAATACAGGCAAAGCATTTCATGATATAAACTTTAGTGATGCATCCCCCACAGCAGGGAAAACAAACAATAATGGAAACTGCTGGGACTATACCAAATTTCAAACCTTCTGCATAGCAAAAAAATAACTAAAATGAAAAGACACTCTAATAAATGGGATAAATATCTTCATACCATACATCTTATATAGGACTGATATCAACAAAGAAATTATAAAAATTTACAAAAAACAAAACAACCCAGTCAAAAAATGGGCAGATACTTCTCCAAAGAAGACATTACAATGTCCAACAGGAGCATAAGAAAATGTTTGCAATTACTTATTAGAGAAACACAAATCAAAACCGACAATAAGCTGTCAACCCTCACTTGTCAAACTGCCCATATCAAAAAGACCAGAAACAAGAAGTGATGACAAGGATATAGAAGAAAGGAACCCCCTTCTACATTGCTGGTGGTAATGCAAACTGGTCCAGTGTTCTTGGAAAGTAGTATGAAGGTACCTTAAAATGTTCAATATAGATCTGTCATTTGAGCCAGTAATTTGGTTCCTAGGCATTTATCAAAAAAATTCAAAAACACTGATTCAAAAGGAAACTTGCACTTCCATGTTTATTGCAACACTATTTATTATAAACTATATGAGCAAACTAAGTGCCTGAGAACAAACAGGTGGATCAAGAATATGTGATCTATATTACATAGTAGAATACTACTCAACAATCAAAAAAATAAATGCATGTCATTTACCACAACATGGAGAGAACTTGAAAGGATAATGCTAAGCAAAATGAGTCAGAGAGAGATAATACCAGATGGGGTCATTAATATGTGGAATATAAAATAACTAAATTAATAGTCAGATAAAGACAAGCTAAAACAAGCCCTTGGTAGCTGATACAAAGCTGTGACATTAAGTGAGGGAAGGGAAAAAACAGGGAGGGTCAGAGTTTTAATAGTCATGGTGGTGGTGATCAAGTATGAGCAAGTTGGTGGTGGATGCCCTATAGTGGTATTACCTGATGGGGGTACCCCAATGTTACCTCAGTTAAAAAATGAATGAATGAATACAAAGAAAGGAATGGTAAAATATGACTAGAAAAAAAATGAAATTGCATTTGAGTACAGAGAGATCAAAGATCAAGTTGTATGACTTGAGCCCCACAGGACAGAAGATTATGAGTCATGGTTCATTGTTGACGAAGAAGCACTTCTAACAAGATTCCATGATAAGGTAAAATAAATAAATGTGCCAAAAACCTGAAATCTACTCCAGAGAATGTCTGTAGAGTTGTTTCCTTTCAGTATACTTTGGGAACCACTTGTTTACTGCTCTACAAATATGACATTAAACTTCCAGTGATGTGTAAGTATAAAATAACTACAATTTGTATATATTTTATGGCTTACCATTCACTTCCATGTGCTTTTATTTCTTTAATGCTCCAAATTGCCCTATTATAGCTACACTAAAATATTCATTTCAAAGATATAGAAACTAAAACTGAGAAAGGTAAGTAAAGTTTGCATAATGTCTTAGGTAACCAGAGGTAGATTAACACTAAGGACTAGTTTTAAAGTCTTTGCTATTTCCTGTAGTGATAGTAGTGGCTAAGAAACTTTCTTCTAAAGAGTCTCTGTTATGGGTACAATCTCATGAATCTTTTTCCACTTTGAAGGGAGACAAAACAAAAAATAATTGTCTTTCCACCTTTCAGCAGTTCTGTTTCCCATCATATATGACTCCAAATAATATTTTCCATTATTTTTGAAATGCACTTTCCATCACCAATTAAACTGAATTATCCTTTTAACCATTGCTCATTAAGTTGAAACCCCAGTCAGGCTAAAACTAGCAGTGGAAAAATTATGCCTTTTGTGGATGTTATTGACAGCATTCACTTACTAGAAAGATGCAGAGTTAATCCACTTTAATTATTTAAATCAGTTCTTACCTCTAAACCTAAGTTCTCTAGGGAGAGAAAGATAAATGAAGTTTTAAATGATTTTAATATGAACAATTGCCATCATTTAATGATCAGTAACATGGTGAAGATTCCTAGGCCAACAAAATCCAAACAGAAATGGTCTAAAAATGTGTGAATTCTACAACTGATGACCACCTGTGCAATAAAAGCTTATCAGGTTTTCCATCTGTATATTTGGTCAAGCTTCTCATCTCTGACCTAGTTTTCCCTCCTTTAAAACAAGGTTTCTGGTATTTATTTTGTGGAGATGTGAAAATTAAGTGAAATCTTGTTAATTCTTCCATCATCATTTGAGGACATTATCATCAGATTTCACCTAAATGCCTTGAAATGACTGAATTTTGCCTCCACTAGAAATTGAATGCACAAAACACTGCTTGGTTGTTTGTAGTGGTGCTGATAATACCTTTCCACTCTCAGTTTTGAAGTAAAAGCTGTGGTCTAAGAAACGATTGTATAATGTCTCAGAGCTAGGGGTCTAAGATTTCTGTGCATCTCTGAAAGTAACGAACATTTATATCAAAAGAAGAATCTGAAGCTACTCCACAAATTCTGAAGCTTTAAGGAATCAGTTTTCTTCTGTTTAGTCTCCGGTGGGAAAAGTAGAACCCACCAAGACTTTCCCTGAGAGTGCAAAAAAAGCAAAAATCAGCAACATGATCTTGAAACCTGAACAATGACTTTTAGAAAATGTCAAAGTGAGGATAGAATAGTGACTGTGGAAAAACAACTGCTTGCTTCAGTAAGATGATTTTTATTTTTATTTTTTGCTAAAGCATACTGTGAAACATGAAGCTAAAGCAATGAGATTTGTAATCACAAAAGAAAAACTGCAGAGAGCATACCATTGAAATGTAAAAGTGCTGAGAATGTGAAAAAGTTTACAATCAAATTTTGTGTTTCCTTGGTGTCAAGATATATAAGAGCTGATCCATTGATGGCACAATTTCAAAACGCTTGTAAGATGGATTCTCTACCATTTATTTTAAAATTTCTGATTTTTATATTTTTGCTCAGCAGTAAAATTGTATGTGAAAAGAAAGAATAGAAATGATTGTGGGCCTTTTTGTGTGATATCTCACTTTTCAAAATAACAATTTCTCAAAAGAAAATCCTACACAAAGTCCAAAAAAAAAAAAAACTTCTAATTTTTTTAGAACTTTTGGGCATTGATCCATAGGTAGAATCAATGCCTAACAATTTTTCTTTATACTTACATATTACTCAATAATCAAGTATAGATAAAACATTGCTGTTTCTGCCTCTTTTCCAAAAAAAGAAATGTAAATATTAGAAAACATTTCAAAATGTAAAATGGGTTTTATCTATGTAAAATAATTAACTTGATGGTAATAGAGTCTTCTTAAAGCTCAAATCATGGCTTGACTATCTTACTGCTGACCCATGTCCTTGACAAAGAAGTGAGGATCTTTAAAAGGGAAGCTCAAATAACAACAACAAAAATGGGGGGGGAGGGGGGTTAGAGGGGCCTCCAAGCACAATATGGAAGGAAAACATGTTAATATTAGTAGATAATACTCCTTTTCTATTTTCAACTCTGCTCCTATTTGGTCAAGGGTTAGAGACATTTTTTTTTCTTGCTGTTCAGCATTTCTAAAATCAAAAGAACTGAAATAAATTCTTCTCCCTTAAATGATCACAGTGTAAACTGCACATTTTCAGTGATCTTTATGAGGTTAAGGGCACAGAAAGCACTTTTGATACAGATATATTTATTGTAAGGATATGAACAATAAATTTCTGTGGGTTCTGATTATTACTTATGGGTTAAAAGTATGTCAAGTTAATTAATCAGTTAATTAAAATATAATATATTTTATTATTTAAGATATATTTAATTATTTAAATAACATATCTCTCCCTTAATTAAAAACCATAGAGTTCTTACTCAGTTCTCATAGGTAACAAGTTGTTGAACTATTTCACATTACCACCAACAAAGAGTGAGCTCCAGCTATTATTTTTCATACTCATCTCCACTTTGTACTATCAATTTTTTTATCTTTTGTCATCCTGCTAAAGTATAGTAAGTTCTCACTGTTAATTTGTATTTCCCTAGTAAATAATAATATTGGGTATCTTTTTTATGTGCTGGTCTGATATCTTTCTATTTGGGTGAGATGTCTATTTAAATTTTTCATCCATTTTTAAGTTAAGTTGACGATTTTTCTATTGGTGAATGTTAAGCATCCTTATTTGTACCCTGCACACATAAACTTTTTCATGTATGTGATTTGCAGGTATTTTCTTCCAATGTTTGGCTGTCATTTCATTTCTTAACTATATCTTTTGAAGAACAGAATTTCATAATTTTGAGGAATTCTGATTTATTTTTCCCTATTTTATATTGTGCTTTTCTGCCATATTTTTGTGATTTTAATCACATGTCCATAGTTACTAATGAGTTTTAATAACTTTTCCTATAATTTTGTCTACTGTTACTTTTTTGATCTGCCTCTCCATATCTTTAACTTAGTTTTCTATGCTGCATCTATTCCTTCTTCTTCATTTTTTTAATTTAATAGTAGGAATTCCTTAGATATTCTAACTACTATAATCTTTATTTTTTTTTCTCCCAGGCAGTAGTTTTTCTTTTTCATGTTTGCAAAGCATTTTGATGCGTTTGAAAATGTAACACCCTTTTCCCTTATGGTTCATATATTTTATATAATGAATAAAAACTACTTGTCTATCACAAGTGAAATGAATATATCTGCTAAATTTCTTTTAAAAGTTTGAGCTCTGTTTTCCACATTTTTGTTCTTATTTTTCCCCTAAAATTGAAGTTGCATTGCATTATGTGTTAGGTGTGCTATGGTGAAAGATAGAATTGGACTTCAAGTTACATATATATGTTAATATTCAATGAATATTTGATTTTTTTTTAGTCCACTTATTTTATTTAGTATTTGAAAACCATTTGGACAGGTAGTTGTTCCATGTCATTCATTATATAGCATATTTCTCAAAATGGAGTCTGCTTACTATCTTGCTGATAGGTCATTTTTCAATTCTCTGCTTCATTTTTAAATTTTCTATGGGTATTGCCATATCACATCAGCTTAATGGTAGGAATCTCAATATTCTTATCAAAAACTCTTAAAAACTCTTAAGATTGTAATAGTGCAGTGTGCCTAGAAAGGTATTTAGATATTTTGTTGTAGATAAATGTCACATTGACTAAAACGATATTATCTAACTTTGATATTAGTTTTTTAAATTTTTATTTTGAAGGTACTTTGTGGGAGATTTGCAACATTAGTATGAAGAATTTTCAAAATAACACCTAGAATATCCAAATGTTAATTTACCTTTCCTTTCCTCTTCTTCTCTTTACACACGCACACAATTATTCTCTGACCCATTTTAAACACCATGCATATGTCTACCTAAACATTTCAGTGTTGCTTTCTAAAAATAAGACATTTTAGTATATGACCCCAGGACAATTATTAAAATTGCAAGTTGATAAAGTTCAAACTTTACTGGATTTTCCATTAATTTGTTTTATACCAAATGGAAGAAAACATGTCATTTTGATCTAAGATACATTACACATTTTTTTAATCTGACATACAATGCATTTACTGGACATATCTCTTTAATGTCTGCTAAGTGCGTTTTTTTCTTTTTAAAAGTTTCTGTTGTTTCTCTCCAGAATATCGTATAATTTTCAGAGAAAAGGTCTTGCATATTTTTGGTTAAAATTGTTTCTAAGAGTTACATATTTTTAAACACTATTTTAAATAGATTTTTAAATAAAAATTTTATTTTCTAATTGTTTACTATTAATATGTTAAAATAACTGATGTTGGAATATTTTGTATCCTATGACCTTAGTTATTTGCTTCTTAGTTCTACCAGATGTTTTGGCAATCCCTGGGAACTTTCTACATAAACTGTTTTGGTTTCCCATTGAGTTGGTATCTACAGTTCAATCTACAAGAAAAGAGTTATAGCAAATATCCTTGCCTTGTTCTCAAATTTAGGAGGAAAGTATTTAACATTTCATTGGTAAATATAATAGCTCTAAGTTTTTAATATGCACTCTTTATTAGGTTATGAAATTCTACTTCCATCTTTAATTGTAAATGTTTTTATCATGAACAAATTTTGAATTTTGACAAGTGGCTTATTTTCTGTATAAACTAATCAATTTGATCTTATTAACATGGTGAATTACATAAATTTGCACATCAATGAACCAATTTTGTCATCATGTGGTAAGTGCCACAAAACAGTGAAATTATTATTTATTACAACTTCTAGTTGCTGATATGTTCTTAAAGATTGTGCAGCTATATTCAAAAAGACACAGTTCTGTGATTTTTATTTATTATACTGTCTTTGTGTGGTCTTGATATTATCATTTCATTGTTCTTATGATGAGTGTGAAAGCATTATCCACATCTGTATGCTGCTAACTTATGTGGAATTGTAATTATTTTTCATTAAATATTTGAAGATGCCAGTTCAGCCACCTAAGCTGAAGTTATTACAAGTTTATGACTATAATTTCAATTTCCTTATAGATGTAGAACTATTCTGTTATTTTTTTGCTGAGTGTAGAATTCATGACTTTCATGGAATTATTCCATGATACCCAAATTAAATTAATTTCCCAATTTGTAAATATAAAATAGTAATGCAAGTTGAAATAATATAAAATTATTTTTAAAGTACAAGTCCATTTATGTATCCACCCTCTATCAATTGTTATGCATTTCAACATCTAACTGATCTCGAATTCGTCATCTGTAATACATTTTCTATTTTTTCTTTTTTTGAGACTTTGTTTTCACATTCATTTTTTTTATTTTCTTCACACATATTTATTCATATGTGCATATATGTATGTTAAGATCCTTCATTTTCCTCTTCCCTCCACTCCCCTTCCCGTGGCTCCCACCTCCCTTTCATTGAAAGTCTCATTGGTCAGTGTTTGGCCCCTTGCTCTCTACTCTTTTTTTGAGACTTTTTACAGTTACTGTGTGTGTGTGTGCATGCACTAATTTTAGATTGTATCTTGGAAATTATGAATATTTTTTTCATACTCTGGATTCTTAAAAGTGTGTTATTTCTATCAGCAACTAACTTGGTTAGAATCTATTGTCAGCTCTCATACCTGTAACCACTGGTGACTGATCAGATTTCAAAGTTGCTGTGCATTTCCCTGTGCATAACTGGTACATAAGTGAGTCACAGGCAAGTTGAGTTTTAACCCAATTATTTGGGATTTTCTTCCTATAAGGCTTCCATTCTGGACCCTCTACTGATCTCTGGTCTTCCTGGTTGTTATGTCTACATTTGTAAGTAACTGACTGAAAAACAATAGGCAATAGGCTTACTAGCACAGGTTTGCCATTTTTGTTCTGCCAAGGCACCAACTTCACCACGTTCAGGGCAAAGAACCAAAATTGAGGGAATTCTTTCCATTACCAATCACTTGTCACACGTTTCTACTCCAACGCCAAATCACTTGCCATTGTCTGTTTCCCAAGCCTTTGACTAGTTACTGTTTTTTTAATTTTATTTTGTTCAAATTTTATAGATAATATTTTGGAGACTGTTAGTTTGTTAAGACCTCACTACTCCAACCAGAATGCTAAAGTCCTAATCATTGCTTAAAAAGGAGGGATCTCAGAACAAATTTAAATCCAGTTATTTACTTCCAGAACTATAAAATCAAATGTTTTCATTGCCCCATCTGTTTTCAACTTCAAATTATTCTTATTATTTTATATAGTGAATATTAATTTACCTCTACTTTTTACTCTTCTTGATGTACTAAATTCTTTCCTACATTTCTAAACTTCTATCTGCAATTGTTTCCCTTCTTCAGTATCAGTGTATTAATATAATTTTGTCAGAAAATGTCTTCATTTTACTCTCACTTTTAAAGAATATTTACAATAAATTAGTTCAAACTTAAGAATTATTTCCTTTCAACATTTTGACAATATCACCTCTTTGTCTTTTTCTCCTCATCTTTTCTGAAGGAAAATTAGCTATAATTTTAATTGTAGTCTCATGAAAATGATATATATTTATTATTCAGGCTCATATTAAGATTTTTCTCTTTGAATTTCATTTCCAGCAATATTGCTATTATGAACCTTATTATGTGGTTTTTCTTTAAATTTTACTATTTAAAAATTTTTAGGATTTCTAGAATCAACAATGTGATGCCCTTCTTCAATTTTAGAAAATTTTCAATCATTATTCCCTTCTTTTCATTCTGAGACTAAATTACATGAAAGTGGATTATGTAATATTTTTTGTGTGTGTTTTGTTCTCATCTGACCTAATCTAATCCTATTTCATTCTCAGAACAGTATTCCAGATCTGTAACATGGTTTTCGCTAGTCTGCTATTAAGTTCTTAATTTTTGTATTTATTTTTTTGTCATATTTATTTCTATTTCTATGTAGTTCCTTCTCAGTTTCAAGTTTTCCCCATATTTATCGTTATATTTTTATTACTATGTTTAAGTTGTTGGACATAAAAAACATAGTTATTTTAAATTTGCACTTGATGACTTCACTGTATAAAGTTCAGTGATTTTATTTCTATTATCCAAGGTATTGGCATTGCTTGTCACCAATATTATTTTTACTATTGACCTGACTTGTGTTTTTTATTTTGTTTTGTATTTTGCATTTGGAGACTATGGTAAAAAACATGCTCTGGGCATTAAGATCATTTTATTTTCTCCCAAAGTGTTTATGTGTTTTTCCTTCAAGAGTCTGGCAGTCTGGAGTGACTCAAGCTGAGATGCACAGGACACTGAGCTATAGTCTTTGCAAAATCCCACCTTCCTTGGACTCACCCTTACCCCTGAGTACAGCTCTTCCATGTTCAAACCCAATACAAGGGTTTGAAGGTCTAGACCAAGAGTCTAGACCTCTTAGACTGTCAAATGGGCCATTAATTCTCCATACTTTCAACCTCCTGTGTAGACTCTGAACTTTCTTCCACATGAACATGAGCTCAAATCTTTCAGCTTCAGTCTTCCCAGGTGTTCTATTTTAATAACTATTTGCTGTCATGTTGCTGCTATTGCTTTATAAGCTTTTGTATTTTATACAAAATATATTTTGTATTATTTTTAACCTTAAAGGGCTGATTGAAAAAACTTCTCTAGTCTATCATATTGCAAAAAGTCTAAAGCTATATAATTTTGAAAACGTGTACTATAAAAGAATGACTTAATGTTTAATTATGTTATCTTTCAATGGCTAATTCCAGCAAGTCAGAGAAGTAAATAAATATTACCGATGATATCAAATTAATAAAATCTATAATCTCTGCAACAAATTTTTTATTTATTTACATATATTATTGTCATAGGAAAGTATATTATTTTTCTAGAGCATTATTCCAAGTCATTGAAGGATATTATTTGATGTAGAAATATCATATCTTAACCCCTTTATTTTTATAATACATAGCTTCATACATAATTTGTTATTATATTTGCTAAGGTTTGTTTTACAGATTTCCTTTAGAAAACTAGCTCTATAATTACTTAATAAAAATAGTAAGCTTCCATTGCTTTATTCTACCTTATCAATTTTTGCTTTTATCACAATTATTATTCTTCTATTTTTCCATAAATTTGACCTAGTTTTTTCCCTAACTTTCTGTCTTATATGTCTGGTTCACAGATTTTCACTTTTTTCCATTTTATTAAATATTTTAAGGCTGGAAATTGTCATGGCTATATCATATCTATGTTGCTAAATAATATAATCATACATACTATACTTATTTTTATATTAATTTTTCAATAATTTAGAATTATAACTTTGCTTGACTTTATAACCTAAGGTAAGATTAAATTTAGAGCAATTATTTTTTTTCCTATTTTCATTCTCAACTAAAATACACAAATTAGTTGCAACTTTTAATGAGTTATCAAAACTAATGTTCTTCATATTTTGAGACCTCTGTCCTCTGACTGCAACTAAAAGACTCAAGTTTTTGGATTTTTTCAGACTTGTGAAAGTTTTTATTTTGGCTAAAAGGTTTCCTTTGGCTAAAAGTTTTCATTTTGTTTATTTCAACCTTTCACTCTCAGGGATTATTTTTATTTGTTTTTCTTATGTATTTTTCAATCTTATTTTAAAATTAAGTACCATTATTTTATAATCTTGCTTATTTTTTGACAGATGTGTTCACTGTAGTAAACTCTCCCACCATCAAATCATAAATAGTTCTCCACCATAAACCATTATGCTCCCCATGCTCCCAAATTCCTCAACCATCTCTTTCCCTCCCTATCTCACTCCTCTCCTGGATATCTCAGATCTATCAGTAGCTTTCAAGGGTTAACCTTTAAAAGTTTGTCTTTGTATGATTTTTTGTTTGTTTCTTTTTTTGGTGTTTTACATATAAATGAAACCATCAAGTATTTATTTTTTTCCTTCTGACTTATTTTGCTAAGCACAATCCCTTCCAGCTCCATCCATGCTGCTGCAAATGACATAAAATTGTCTTCTTTGATTGCCATTTAGTATTGTTATATATTTCATATACATTAGTATTAGTATATATGTAATTTATATTACTATATTGTCAATGCTACTTGTGAGATATATATATATTTACTTATTTATTTATTTATCACCTCTTCTTGATCCACTCTTCTTTCATGGAGCATTTAGATTGTTTCCATATCATGATTATTTGTAAATAGCACTGAAATAACATATAAGAGCAGATTTCCTTTCAAAGTAGTGCATTTTTATGTTCTTTCAACAGATACCTAAGAGTGGAATTGCTTTATAATATAGCAGATCCCTTCTTAGTCTTTTGAGAAAGCTCTACACTACTTTCAGTAGGGATTGGATTAACCTATATGCCTGCCAATAGTCTAAGAAAGTTCCTCTACTCCATACCCTCAGCAACACTCAGGACTACTTTTATCTTTTCTTTTTTCATTGCTCACTCTTAGGAAAGTCTGTTGCTATATGGTAAAGGAGCCAAAAAGTGAGCCTGTGACCTGTCAACAACAATTGAAACAGATTCTCCTGGATGTGACCCTTAAAATGACTGAAGACATGGCCAAAATGTGCATTAGAACCTCCTTAGAAACCCAGAGCCAAACCACCTACTTAAACTACTTTAAGATTACTGACACACACAGTCTAGCAAATGATAATTTTCTGTTGCTTCCAAAAACTAAGTTTTAAAGTAATGTATAAAATACTTAACTAATTAATCAGTGCCCCTCCCAATAACAAAATAAAATCTCACATGATAAGGTAATGTATGGGAAAAAGAGAGTATGCATAAAACCACCTGGTTAAAACAATCATAGCCAAGCCTCAGTTATCTTTAAGTAGAGAAATGGGATGTTCTCATTTCCCTGGAGGAGATGATAAGCATAACTACCAATCCTTATGACCAGACAGTAAAGATTGAATGCTAGGAGGCAAAGGAAATGAATGGTTTTAATTGTATAATCTATATCCTCCCAACAGTGCTTTGCATGTGGTCCTAATTCTTCAGTCCTGGCCAAATAGCCACAGTTCTACATTTCAGTCAACTGTGTCACAGAAGTGTTTTTGGCTTACTTACAGACCTCTGATTGGGATTTGTTCTGCAATCAAGCTTTAGGTCCATGCTCTGTATTCCAATTTGTTTTGTCCTGAATGTAGTTAGCACCAGGAATTATGGTTTTAATTAGTCCTAAAAGCTATAATTTCTGTACCAGATATTTATTTAGAGTTACATAAGAAATGTTATGCCTTATCAAATCCTTTGGGAAGAATCCTCAAGAGAATTACATTTCCTGCTGTGTGCTTTATCTCTTTCACAGTATAAAGGATGGGACTTCTCCTTCTGGAGTGTTTTAAGATCTCTGACATCTAGTTTAGAAATGATGAACGTGCAACTTCAGTGATATCTTGCTTTAGTTGCAGGAAACATCAATTGATGGAGCCATGCCTGTGATGTTCATACTAGTGCACTCCATCATAGCTACATTTTTCTGTTAAAATTTGGATCTGGTCCTGTCACTTGACTTGTGGAGAATAGGTTATCTTATTTCAAAACATCTTTGCCAACTATCAGTCATCATTAGTGGAAACATCTTTTTTATTTCCTGCCTCATCCTGTCTAATAATTCAATAAGCATACTTTCTCAATTGCATCTTTGTTGTCTTTTCCTTTCTTATTCTGCGTTGGTCCAATTTTTCATTTTAATATAGCAATTGTTAATTCTTGTGTGTGCCTTTCAAAATATGATATAAAATTTCTTTCTCTTTCTGTTTTTATTCTCTTCACTTGTCAACAAGGGATCCTGAAACCTAAAAACAAACACTTTTGTTCAGTTTTTTAAAGACCGCCAAGAGTATTTATAGATGTGTGATTTTGAGCAAGGAGGCATTTATGGAAACTTTCATTGGCCAAGTAGCTATCATAAGGCAGTATAGCATACCACAGAAGACCTTGAACTCTGAAACAAGTGGACCTGGGTTTTTACCCCAGTTGTGCTGTTTAATTGTGTGATCTTGTGATACAGGGTAGTGACATAACTGAAAATTGAATATGTGCCAGAATGCCCTGGTGGGAGGGGCCTGAGAGAACCAGGATAGACAATGGGAAATGAGAGGGGAGAGACAAAAAGAAGGAGCAAGGAAAGGAAAAAAAAAGAAGAGAGAGAGGAGAGCAGTGGACTGAGAGAACAGGCCCACATGGCCTGGCCAGGTGAAACCCCCTGAAAGAAGAACTGGAGATAAGAGAATGGTGACCGGCATGGACTCGCATGGTAGCCAGTGTGGAGTGTATGGTACCGGAACAAAGTGGCATAGTGAGCTGTTACCTGGAGATGGTCAGCAACTTGGAAAGCTGATTCGTGCATCAGCATTTGTTCAAGAAATTTAAAGAGCTTTGGAGAAATGTAGCAGCTTGGAACACTGGAGAAGCGAAGAGAAGACGCCAGAGAAAGACTGGACTTTGCGAAAGTGCCTGCCTCTGAGGTTTGGAGGGGCAAAGGACACCATCTTGGACTGTGTCTTTGGGACCTTTGGAACTGAGAATGGTGACTGGAGTAAGATGACTGGCCACTTGTGGTTTTAAGAACTTTTCGTTTCCCCGCTGAACTCTCTCATTAATAAATCTTGTTATTAAACTGCATTTGAGTAGCAACTGCTAGCACGAGTGATGCGGACCTGTGGTTTGTTGGTTAGAGGCTTCTGCCCACTTTGAACACGGTATCACTTGGAAAAAGTTTCACATACTTTGCAGATATCAGGTTTCTTATACATTAAATATTAGTATTGCTTTGAATATTAAATACAATGTTATATGTTGATTTTTTTTTAAAAAAAAAGAAAAGATCCTGGGATATAACAAATGCTGAATAAATGTCAGCTTAATTTCTCATGGACACTTATGTTGATAACTATGGTGTAATATCATAGCATTCTTATAATAATGAGGAAGTTATTTTGTATAATATATATCATAATGTATTCAGGGATCTAATTTAGTCTGCAAGACAACCATATTTAGGAAATTATGTAGCATTTTTTAACATGGCTCATTCAGGTATTTGTGGACATACAGATGCAAGATAAAGAAGGTAACAATCACCTCTTATTAAATATGTTTTCTATGAATAATGAATAATTGTTAGTGAGAGAGAGAAAAAGAGAGAAAGATAATGAGCCATATATATATGTATATGGCTCATTATCTTTCTCTCTCTCTCTCTCTCTCTCTCTCTCTATATATATATATATATATATACATGGATTAATTTGGATAGGCAAAATCCAATTGCTATAGCCCATTTTGAAAACAACTTTATGGAACACTCAATAACATTTAAGTATTAGGGGTCCTGACCTCAAAAGATTTGAGAACCTCAGACCTAGCAGATCAAAGAGTGTCATAATATTTTCAAAACAAAATTGAACCTTACTTAGTAAAAAATACACCAGTAACAAAACCATAAAGCTGAATAATAAGAGTCAATCTAAGTCATCATTTCAGATCAATATCTACTAACTAGAAGTAATCTAAACTTCATATATAACTCTGTAATTTAAAATAAATAATTTTTAAATGCAGATAGATGTTGTATAATATAGAGAAAAGCATCTTATAAAACAATATAGTTGAAGATATATTAAGTAAAGTAATTATGACTTTCAGATTTTGAACATATTAGGTGTATAGAGAACTAAAAACATATGATTCCAAAATTTGAAAAATGAAAACATGCTGGAAATAATTTGTAATGCAGTCCCTAAATTTACAGATTAAATGGGAAGGAATAAAGCTTCATTGATAAAAACATATTTCCCCAGATTTTACTTTTATGTTATTTTCACTACACCAGTAGGTGGTCTGTAGATGTTTCCATAAAAATCCACAGTTATGTAATACCAAATCATTATCATCCTTTACAACTATTTTACAGACAAAGCACTTAAAGGATAGGAACTAGATAACCTTCTTTCACACCACTGAAGATTAGTTGCTTTTTGAGACAGCAAAGTACTCTGCACACACCTGTGTTTTACTCCTTATTTTTAGCATTATAAGTATGATAATAAATGGTCTTTGGAAGCAAAAGTGATTCTTAAAAATCACTCTAGTACACACAATAAAAATGTATTGAAAGTAATAAGTACTTATTGGATAAAATTCCCAAAGTGTGTACTGGGCCAATATATTAAGCTTTTTTTGCAAAGTCTATTAGTATTTTAAAAGCACTGGGGGGAGGGGTATCTTCCTAGTTTCATATTTAACTAACATGCAGTGACTATCAACTATGGTTCATAAACTTTAAGGAACGTGTTCATATACATAATCGTAACTAACTCCACAACTCTGAAGGGCCAGTGGATTCTACATTTAATTGATGATGAAACAAAAGTTCAAAAACTAAGATTACTTATCTTCAGCCACAACAGACCAGTGAGAGAGCAATGTTTCCAACGTGATTCTCAATTCCAAGTGCAATGCATTATAGCACCATAATTGCCTCAGAAAATCTCTCAGGTTTTCTGTTTATGACTTTGTTTTTTTAACCAAGAAAAAGCAATATTGAAGAATGTTCAGCAACATGGAAACAAATCAACTATAACCCTATTACACTGGCATAACTTTTCTACATTTTGTTTACTCCCTAGTGATATTTATCCAAAAACATTCACAATTTTATGCAGTTCTAATTCCATTGTCTGCTCATTTTTATTATCGTTTTGGCTTAGTAAACGTGTTATCATGTTTGCAAATGCTTTTTGCTACTTTTATGATTGTATAATACTTAATCACTTATTTAGACAATGATTTCTTCCACATTCCATTACTATTGGATATTTAATACAATAACTAATTTTGCACATGCAGCTATTTTCTTTGAATTTTTTATTAATACATTTAGACTTTTTGCTAAGAATATGTATTTATTTTGTCTCTTTATCTGTATTGACAGAACACTTTCAAAAAGAAATATGGAAATTTATACATCTGATTGGATCACTCCTGGGAGAATATGTCAAAATATAGCTTAATATAAGACTATAATTGTCTTTTGATTTGATTTATTTGATTTGTGATACAGATATGTATGTATGTTGCAGCTCATATAGATAAGTTATAGTCTTAAATCAAATGCTTAGCAATAGTTGAGATGAACATAATGCTAACCAACTGATTGTTGATGACATTTGTCAGTAAATTCTGGACATTCTCCTTTCTTACAATTAAAAATTACATTGACCTTCCTCACAACTCTTATATTCGGCATATTTGACTTTATTGTTAATATTAACATGGGCAAACCATGACTTAAGTGCTGAAAAAAAAACTTCTCTGGAAACTAGTATGTTGATAAAATGCTTTGTTAAAGATTTTGGTTTAAACTTGAGTTTTGCTCATCAAATATTGACTCAAATAGGTCACTGAGCAGTAAGCACTTTGTTGTATCTCAGTAGGCCTGGACACAAAATTGAGCATTTTTTAAAACCATGAATAAAATTCAGTTTGTGTTAAATTTCTATGGCAAATGGTAAATTTATTAATAATTATTATTTGCTGCCCATGATCAATTTCATAGTGGGAGTCCTTTCATGATAGACTTAAGAAACATAAATCCTCACAGCTAAATAACAACAGTAAATCTAAGTCATAACTTCTGACCAATATTTGTTTATTAATGAAGTGGTCTAAGCTTCATATATAACTCTGTAATTTAAAATACATAATTTTTAAATGCAGATATTGTATAACAGAGAAAATGGCCTTTTAAAACAATATGGTTGAAGATATAGTAAGTAAAGTAATTATCTATGACTTTCAGATTTTGAATGCATATATTATAATATTACAGTGATGTATTATAATAATGATGTTATTATTTATACTGTAGGATAAAAAGGCAGTAGAAAAATACAAAAAATTAATACTATATTTAAGTATGAGAATTCAGGATAATTTTCTCTCTGTTGATATGAGTAAAATTCTCTAATATAAATGTATTATTTTGTATTTGGGGATAAAAAACACATGAAAGTTTAGAGGAAAAGGGAAGTTTTAAAAATCTTATATTTATGTTGAGGATTATGAAAAACACATGGTTAGAATAAAGGCATTAATGTCATTTATGCTCACTGATGCTAATTTTTTTCTTTATGAATCTTAATTATGTAATACCCTATGTAACACCCTACTAATAAGGCTTTTATTCAGGTAGCCATGCCTGGATGGGAGTCCTTAGTCAGGTATTATCCTCTGTTTTTGCAGAGGGCGCAGTGGAGGGAAGGCCAGCTGCTCCCTTTCCAGGATAGCTGGCTCAGCTCAACTGCTCCATGCGGCCTGGGGCTCCCCCCCCCCTGCTGCCCCTAGCCAGCGGGAAGCAAAGGTGGAGCAGACCCTGGGGTAAGCTCCCCCAAGCCTGGAGAGCCCAGGAGGGGAGACCAGATGGGGTTTTAGCCTCATCCACCAGCAAATGGTTGTGCACAGGGCAGCCATCTGCAGCCCAGATAGGCCGAGGCATTTGTCCTCAGGCCCCAATCCAAGGGGGAATTGGGACAGCACAAGCATGAACTTCTGGGCCCCACCCCCACACAGGGAGGTACTGGGTGTGGGCATGTGAGGGGTGGGGGTGTGGGACAGGATTTCCCTTCCATTTCACTCTCCATCAAATCTTCAGGAGGAGCAAGAACATATATAACACAAACCCCATCATAAAACGGGTGAGGGACCAGAAATATCCAGCCCACAAGTCTGAACTGGACACAGCAGATGAGATGTACAATCTAGAGAAAGAGTGCATGCAAGACAGAAAAAGCAACTATGGAAACACGATGTCACAAAGTGCACCTGTGCGCTCACCAGATCTGGAAGACCCAAGACCTCATCACGGAGAAGCCTTCTAGGAGAGCAAGGTGCCCCTCCCCACACTATGGGAGAGGAGAGGAAGACCAACTACTGGGGCCCCACAGCAGAGCTGCTCGCTGAAGAATAGGAGACTATCTACAATGGGCATTCACGATGCCTGTATCCACAGAGAAACTTCTTCACCAAAACTAGCTGGAGTTGAGATCCCCTAAATCTGATGCCAAAACCATAAGGTAAAGCAGCAAAACAACAGAAATGGGATTGGAGAAGATGGCCTGCAGCAAGAAAACATGGACAGATCATAAATAGAGACTGGCCACCCAATGCAAACTTAAGACTGAAAACCTACCATCAAGGCTCACCTGGTTCCAAGAATACAGTCCCTCACCCAATGAAAGAACACTACCACAGGAAAAAAAAGAGACTAATGAACTTAACACAGACTAGCAAGCAACAAAGAGTGGGGTGTGAGAGAATGGAGGGGGCACCTGAGAGAGGAGGGAGCTATCCCAAAAACATTTTACTGAGATTGTGATTTTTAAAAAAGGAATAAATAAAAACTTTAAAAATAAGGCTTTTATTTTGAAAGCTAGATATTTAGTACCTTTTAAAAGTGCCAATAGTTACTGGTGTATTTTTTACTAAGTAAGCTTCAATTTTGTTTTGAGAATATCATGACACATATTGATCTACAGGGTTTGAGGTCCTCAAATCTTTTAAAGTCAGCACCCCTTAACACTTAAAAATTATTGACAGCTGCATAAAGCTGTTTTCAATGGCCTATATAAACTGGATTATCCTTAATTCAAATTAAGAAAGAAATTGCTATACAATTAAATTGTTAAATATTAATTTAAGAACAACAAAGCCCACTTTATATTAGTACAAATAATGTTTTAATTCAAAAATATGATTATTTTGCAAAAAAATTCAAGCTAATTATTTTATATTTTAGCAAATCTTAATTTATTCAAACTGTGATTATTTTATATTTTAGCAAAGCTTAATTAAATATAACATAATAGAAAATGTCCAAATTTTCATATACACTTCTGCAAGCAGTCTTTACTGATATAACATCTTGGTTGAGTTTATGAAGTTGCACAGTTATGCAGTTAGAACAGAGAAATATATTTCTATAGCCTTTCCAAACAATTGTAAATATTCTTTTAAATGTGGCACCAAAAAAATCAATTATGGATAGTTTCTTAAAAGTTAATTGCTAAGTTGTGTCTGAAGTCATAACAATAAATTTTTTGTCTTCTGTTGCCAATAGAAATCCATTGGCTTATTTTACAATTTGAATGGATATCTTACAACTTCACATTTTCTATTATGCATTATTGATTATTGGAAAATATATGCTTCCTTGGTTTAAGCAACTCCCAAATGTTCACATGCTTCATTATACAGTATCAACAAGTCACATTCCCTAATATGGCCATTAATCTCATAAAGTCCAGAGGTAGGATCAGCTTCATAAGATTGTAAACTGTGAAGTTGCAGGTCACCCTAAATTCAGAAAGACCTCCTGTTTGATATAATGCTCAGTGATCATCATCTTGAAATTTTTGATCATTTTAGTTTTGTAACTGTGTTTTCTAAATAATTCTAAAGGGAGAATAAAGACAAAGAGGCATAGGCAATATAAGGGAACATGCCATTTCGGTGCCACTTTTACATACAGCAGAGACATGACCTGCTCAAAGCTTTGCTGGACGTGAAATGTGTGGGAAGCTGGTGAGACTAGAGGAAAGTGCAAGGCAGATTTGTCATGACTGTGACTAAGTGAGTGGGAGTGAGTGTGGTGCTTACAGTCTTGTTAAACCACACTTTTTTCCTGAAAGTATACTTTCAATCAAACCAGAATTTACTTCACTTGCAGAAAGAAGAGGATGCCTTTTAAGAAAGAGCAGCCTTCTAGGAACTTTTCTATATTCCTTTTTTATTAGTGTTCCTTTTCTGGAGTAAGCAACCAATTTCATTAAAAATAATTACAATAAGAAAGTAGGATAGGGCAACATAGGACTTTTTTTTCTTTTTAGCCCATTGGTCATAAATATGCTGAAGATGGTATATGATGAAAAGTATACATTTCAAAAAATAAAATATAAGGAGTTGCTTAGAATTTGCATCATTTCCACTCCTCTGATGGAAAAAAATATGTATGTATCAACTAGGAAATACAAATTGTGCAATTTTGTGATTTTGTATATGAATCTCAAATATTCTTTTATTTGTATATATAAAACTGGCATGCACAATGAAAACAGTAAAATCCATAAAAATACCTTGATTTTGATTTTCTTGACTTAGAACTGAAATCAGGTGAGAGAGAGAGAGAGAGAGAGAGAGAGAGAGAGAGAGAGAATCTTTAACTGTTACCTACAACTCAAAAATCCTCTTTTCCCAGCTTCTCCCTAAATGCAGGCTCATGTTTAACCAGTCCTACGCATATGCCTTCATAGACCAGTTAGCTTTTGTTATTCAAAATTCCCTGCTGCTTGCCAGCAGCTGTTCTGGACTATCTCACTCCTGGACCAGAGGAAAAATAAACTCTTACAGTTTAACCTTCTTTGGGTCCTTTACCACCATTGCCATTTCACTGAAATTCCAAGTCAGAACAAGCTCTTAAAGTGTAAAGAATTATTTATTACTAAACAAAATAATTTCCTAATTATCTATTTAAAAAGAAACATAAAAGAAGACCCCAATTACCCCAACATTGTCCAAACCCTCAGTTCTTTAATCCCTGTTCATCTCACCAAATGTGCAATCAGAGTTCATTAGCACGTGTTTCACACAGAACATCCTTCTTTCTTCTTGGCGTATTTCAGCTTTTACTGAAAAGCTGAAACTGGAAAGTATTGCAACAAGCAAGTACTGGAAGGTATGACGCTGTCTTCTCCTTGCTGTAGTGTCTTTCTCATTTTAGGTATTAGAAAGAAACTCTGAAGTACAGGAACCAGCAAAGTTCATTTTCTTCTCAGGTCTAATTTATAACCTCTCCACCAACCTCTAAGCCCACCAAACATGGCAAGCTTCAACATGAAAGCTCCAAATCTCCAACCTCTTTACTTTCAGCAGGCACATTCTGCTTATGATTACTAAAAGCCATGAGTTCACCATCCCAGGCCAAGGGCCCCAGGCCTCAGACAACTTTGACCCTCTTGGTTGAGCCTCCATCTTTCCTCCAAAAGAGCTGATCTCTTTCTTTTTTCCAGCTCTCCTTATATTGGAACAACCTTTTGAGTTATATCACATCACATTACAGAGAAAAACCTTTTTTCCTTTATCCTTCCTCCTTCTATCTTTCTGAAAGAAAATTCTAATGAGGGGTATTCTCACATTTTAGCATGTCCTCTGAAATTTGTATGTCTATAACCACAGGAAGGTGATTTCATTTTCAAGTTACCAATGTTATTAACATATGCAAGGACACCCTGTATTAGAAAAACATTCTTAGCAAATTAGAAACATGTTGATGAGTCAAAGGAGAGATCACAGAAGAAAGAGGAGTGCTTTCTTCTGAGGAGATTTAAGGACAGCTTTTTCCTGTTTCTGAACAAGGTTACTCATATTTTTATCTGGTACTGAGAGATGCAAATTTTGTAGCCAGCCCTGTCTTTACACATTGAGAAGTTGTCAAGTTTATGATGGTGGATACATGATTTCAAAATTCTGATTTTCGCTTGATAGCTCAAATTTTGTTACTGATCACAAGCAACATTGCTGTTTTTTTTTTGAAGTGACAGTTTCACTTCATTTATTTTTGCGAAAATATTCACCAACGTTTCAATTCTTACTATGATTCCATTCAAGCAAACAGAGTATCTCATTTTAAAAAGTGAGCAAGTACAGTTCTCAATAATTGCACAAGGAGACAGCCATCAACTTATAGTATGAAGCAAAATAACTTTATACATTCTTAGTCACACACAATTTTAAAGAGACATGTATTGACAGGTTGAGAAAGAATGAAATTAATAATCTATATTGATCTATCTAAGGCATTCATAAATAAAACTGGCTTTTCTCTGCCTTTCCTATAAATGCATAATAATAAAGAATATTAAGCTTCCCCATGTAGTATATGGCCACTGATTTTAATTCATCCAGCAGTTTGTCTTACTATAGCATTTGCTTCACCTATCAACACAGCAAAATACATAGTTTGTTTTAATGTGTAACTATTTTGTAGCTTTATTCTAAAACTAAATCTCATCTCCTGGCCCTCCAGAGAGGGTGTCTGGGGCTTTGAGAGATCTCAGTGATTCACATTTTGAGAATCATTACACTAGCTAATTTATCGTCATAAAGAAAATTATTTTATATTTTTTGAAATACAATTTGTATTTAAAAAATAAATTGAACTTTACTAAAGAATATATGAATGTTCATCAGTACCTTGTTTTTAAATGTCAAATGATTATGCATCATATACAATAGGAAAATATTCAAAAAATAAAATGCTTAATCTGAATGAGTTGACATAAGACCCTAATTATATTTTTTTTATATTTTGATTTATTTTATCAAATGGATTTGTCAATTACACCATGTATTTTAGCTGGGCTGATTCCCCGAAAGTGGTCAAAACCCTTAAATTATTCTACCAGAAAACTAGAAACTAGAAAACACATGAAAACCAAACTTAAATGACAGAGTTGGCATTTAGACTCTTGAAGTGAGCTCTTCATCAGTAATCCTATTAAATTAAAATCAGTGATGAACTAATCAAATATGCCATGAAGTCTGTCAAAAATGTTCAAAAGTGTCAAAAAGACAATTTGATGATGAATGATGAGTCTAAATCAAAAACTATGTGTGATACTTGATGCATAAAGATAGTAACACCTTCACATATGTATACTAATGACTTAGTTATTAAGTTATTAAGTCTTAGTTATTAAGATGTATAAATAAAAATAAAATAACTATCTATGGCATTAGTACAGAAGGAACCATGGTTTTTTATTAATCCAATTCTACTTCCATGAGATCCATAAAGAATATAGGGTACTCCATGAAAATAATAAAAGAATGGTATAGTGATATTATTAGACAGAAATAGATTTTAAAATATAGTAATTATAGATCTGTGTCACTGAAATTAATTTTTAACAGGGTGAAACAAAATTAACTCTTGGAAAAACTGACAAATCCACCAAGTAAGAAATTTCAGTAAATGTTCACTTGGCAAGAATTTTTCATTGCCTTAAAGATGTCCAAGTAAGTACTAAAATGAGTTAATTAGGTGTAAATAAGTAACTTTGAAAAAAACTCAAGTAATAATTAGTATAGAAAGACAATTATTAATGGAAGAATGTTCAAGAAATATGTACTGCTAAAAGTTGCATAATTTGGTTGGTAGTACATTCAATTCAAAATATTCTTGTGAAAAAACACACTTTGCCCTGCAAAATGCAACATAAAAAAATTGTTGGGAGACCTTTCACAACAAGTGATCCAGAGTGTAGTGTCACTACAATATTAACTTGGTTTAAATCCAATATTATCTAATTTCAGGTGTAATAAACTAGCAGCAAAGAGCTAAGAAATTTAAGCTGTTCTTCTCACACCAATGCAACTGTTTATAATTGTTTAACACTATATTTGATACCTAGAAAGCAAATTTTAAAAAGAAAATATTGAAGGTATTTTGAAGAAAGGATTGAAAAACACATGAAAATGAAATAATTGTTTGCCTCTACATTCATGATAGAAAAATGTGAATAAAAGCAAGTTTTAAAAATAGAAAATAAGCTTTCATATACCAGAAAAAGTAGAAGACATTTAAACAAAACAATATTTCAAATTACATTCATAGTTCAATTATCAGCTTTTAAAAAAAAGCATAATGACAACTAACAAAAAAGTTTATTTTTTAAACAGACAAATTCAGTTTAATACCAATATGTCCTTATTGAAAATGAAATGTGAATGCTTTTAAGTAAAGACACAAAAAGGAAAATCTTAAATAATTGTTTACAAATGTATTTTAGATTATACAGGATTAGTACATTAAAAACTCAGTTTGAAGAAAATAAACAAATTCTGATTTTATGTTTTAGAAAAATCAATAGTTCACAAGTTGTTATTTGACTAAATTTGAACTTTTTAAAGTTAAGCGAAGTGAATCAACTTAAGTTAAACTAAATGAATCAACTTAATAAATGTAATCCCGCTGTTTTTTTTATTCCAACAAAGAAGAACTCCTAAACAGAGAATAATTGGATGGGAGAATGCAAGGTTGGCTGGCTGTCTGGATGGACAAATGAATGGATGAACTTTGATAAATCTTCAGGTTTAAATTTGAAATTAAATATAAAAATAAACACTGAAAGTAATACAATTTTAAAAATAAAATTAGAAGTAATAAGGCCAGGCATGGTGATGCGTGCTTGTAAGTAGCAGCCTAGGAAGCCATGGCAGGGATTGGGGATAGCGGTTTGAGTCCCGCTCGGGTCAATGTAGCAAGACCTAGACCCCAAAAAATAGCTGGCCATGGTGGCACACTCCTGTAATCCCAGCTACTTGGGAAGCTGAGACTGGGGATTGCTTGAGTCCATGGTACCCCGGGCAAAGTGAGTCTGTGGTTCCACGGGCAAAAATAGGGAGAACTAGTCTCAAAAAAAAAAAAAAAAAAATAGAAGTAACAGTGAGTAATAATAATAGCAATGTTTCCCTAATATTAATCCCAATGAGAAACAAAATATTAAAAACATAGATGGTGCAGGAGAAGGAAAGCAACAAGGCATAGGAAAGAAATGACTTAACTATAAAGAAAAATAAGTTAAATGTGCAAAATAAAGGGATTCAAGACTACAAGTTAACCCAGGTCTTTTTTTATTTAAATTTGCTGAAACTAACAAAGAGTTAAGGCTTTTGATGCAGTAGTTAATGAACACAGAAAAACAGTATTTATATGTAATAGGACAGGTGCTAACAGTCCAAGACGATGGCTTAAAATGACAGAAAAATCAAGGGAAAGGATGAAATTTCTTGTATCTTTAACACTGAAGTGGCTGAGTTTTCCTTCCCCACATGAGCTTGTTTAGATTATCTGAGAATTTAATTCACAGAAAGAAACATCACTCTGTTTCTCAGAGGGTATTATGCCATGGAGAATCTTTCATATAGCACCAATTTTAATTTCTGGCATCATGGCAGTGAGGGATTTCTCTATACAGTAACTATTTTAGGAAAAGTATTGTTACCGTGTTTTTACCATTTGGTTTGTTTTTGTTGTTTTGTTTATTTGTTTGGTCTGGCAAAGCCACAGGAGGAATTTCAACAACACAGGCAAGCAAGCAGAAATGAAGTTGGGACCCCAATATGGGTATATTGAAGCTGGGACCCCCATATGGGCAGTATTGAAGCTGGGACCCCAATATGGACAGCATTAAAATTTAGGCATAATGTCATTAACTGTGTCTGAAAAACACGTAAGTAGAAGAATCCTAAACAGGATAAGGGTACTTTTACTTTATTGCAAATCCCAGGAGGGAAGAGAAAATGTATCTCCTAGAGGGTGTGTAGAGGAAAAATGGAGTCTTTGGCTTTTAGAGAAAGAGAAAAGAGAGAAATAAAAAGAAAAGGAGCAGAGACAAGAGGGAGAGACTTTTGGGGAGAGGAGAGACATGAGAATGGCAGGCAGGGCAAGAGTAGCCTGAGTAACCAGATTGGACAAAAGCCCCCTGGAAGAGTGAGCCAGAGGTGGTAAGGAGCCATGGTGGCCAGCAGAAGAGTGGCCAGAGTGCAGAGTGTGGGACCGCAGCAAAGTGGCAAAGTGAGCTGGTACCTGGAGATGGTCAGTGACTTGGAAAGCTGATCTGTGCATCAGCAATTGTGAAAAAAGTTTGAAGAGCCTTGGAGAAGTGGAGCAGCTCATAACACTGGAGAAGAAGCAAAGAGAAAACACTGGAGAAAGACGACTTAGCACAGTGCCTGCCTCAAGTTTGGAGACACATCTTGGACATGTGTCTTTGGGAACTTTGGGACTGAAAATGGTGACTGGGCTAAGATAACTGTCACTTGTGTCTATGAGGACATTTTGTTTTCCCTGTTAATATCCCCTTGTAAATAAGCCCTGTTGTTAAACTGCATTTGAATTTGACTGGCAACTACTACTCACAGGTGGTATGAACCTGAGGGGACCTGGATGGCAGAAGCTGCATTTTAAATGTGGCTTGTTGGTTGGAGGCTTCTGCCTCATTTTGACCCGATTTCAGAAAGAAACATATTTATTTAGAAAAACAGATTTGAGGGTTATAACAGAGAAAAGGGCTTTCACATTTTTTGTTAGGTTTATTCCAGGTATTCAATTGTCATTGGTATAGCAGTTTTCTTCTTTGAACTAATTTTTTGCATATAAGAAGGTGACTGATTTTTGCTTGTTGATTTTGTAACTGGTTATCTTACTGATTTGGTTTACTATTTTCATTAGTTTTTTTGTAGAGTTTCTAGGGTTTTGTATATAAATTACCATGTTGTCTGCAAATTGACAATTTTACTTCTTTTTTCTTATTGATTCCTTGCTTTTCCTTCTGTTGTCTTATTGCTATAGCTAATTTTTGTGCTCCACTCAACTGACAGGTGTCTGATTTTTGTACTCCACTCAACTGACAAAGATCCACGAAGAACTTACACAAAAAAAGTGAAACAAAAAGCCCAGTCAAAATGGAGGAGACAAGCTTAAAAGATACTTCTCCACAGAGGAAATACAAATGGTCAATAGACATATGAAAAAATGTGCAACATCACTTACAATCAGGGAAATACAAATAAAACCGTAATGAGATACCACCTTACACTGGTGAAATGATCCATATATATGTTTTAAAACATGGCAACAACAAGTGCTGGCATGGATGTGGGGAGAAAGAAACAGTTTTCCACTGCTGATAGGAATGCAAACTGATCCGCCACTATGGAAAACTGTGTGGAGGACCCTCAAACTACTGAAAATTGAACTGCTATTCAATCCAGCAATCCCATTTCTGGGAAGCTACCCAAGGGATACAAAAACTTTAATTTAAAAGGACATCTGTACTTAGATGTTTATTGCAACACTATTTACAATAGCTAGGATATGGAAACATCCCAAGTGTTCCAAAACAGAACAGATCAGAAAGTTGTGGCATATTTACACAATTCAGCAGCAATCAAAAAAAACATAGTTGATGCGTTTGTGTATCATGGATGAACTTAGAAAGAATCATGTTGGATAGAAAGAAGCCAGAAAGATAAAGAGAAATGCTGAATCATCTCACCTATATGTGGGATCTAGGGAAAATAAACAAAGGACAAGGAAAATTTTTAACTATCAGCAGAGCTGAAGCATAGAGTAAGAGAGAGAGAGGGAGTAAAATTGGGGGGAGGGATGGGCATAAGATGGTTCATGAGTGACAAGATGGTGGGGTAAACATGATGTAAATATATATATATATATGTTTATAATTGATTGCATATATTTATGCAATCAATTATAAATAAATATATGCAATCAATTATAAATAAATAAATATGGTGAAACTAAAAAAAAAAAAAAAAAAAAACAGAGAAAACAGTGGGAATCTCTGGCCTCTGGGACCAGGAATAACAATGAAGCTCAAAATGGTGTTAAATCTCAGGATTTTTATACCTCTTCTCCTTGATTACTCCAAAGACTATGTGATTGACTGATGCCTCAGTGCTAAGGTTTAGTGTCAGGTTTCAGCTTTTGAAATGGTCTTATCTCTGCCCAGAAATGCCCTATGGTCTCCTTTTTCTTATTCCAAAAGTGCTGGGTTAGCTGTTTCGTATTTGGCATTGGTAGTCTGGGGCATAGCTAATTCTCCTTTGGAATATGCTTTCTTTGTTCCTAGTCTCCTGGACTCCACGGCTTTTTCTATGCTGCCAGGTCTCAGTATCATGCAATAATATATGGTGTAGTGAGCTACACACTGAAATAAGTTCATGAGCAACTGGTCTATTATCAAGAAAACAGGAAAACCTTTAACATCTAATCCTCAGCCATTATCCACTTCTCCCTGAGATCCTGTTTCTGCTCTCCAGCCACTGCATTATCTCTTTGTGGGCTTTCTGCTTTTAATGAGGGAAATTTGAATTATTATTTGGTCTCTAATATCTTATATTTGACCCAAAATGTATTTTATTATGTAAGTTTTCCATTTTAAAAAAATGTCCTTTTTTAATAACATAATAATCTTATCAATCAGTTTTGGGTATATAATGAAAAAGCACAATTTCTATGGCTTCCAACAGTAAACACTTATTTTTCATAAAAATAAATTCAGAGTAGCATGAATGTTATGTAGATATGTGGTAGAAATAATTATGATGATGAAGCCAGGTGTAGACTGCCAGTTTTTTCCTTAGCAGGTACTGACTTCTGAAGCCATAAGATGTACTCAAGTAACACAAAAGTGAGAATGTTAAAGGAGGCAAAAATATTTAAAAAGACAAAGAAACAGAAAATAAAAGATATAGAAAAGTAAGACACCCTGGACTGAGAAAGACCAGGGTGGAGTAAAGGAGATATTACCACATGGTTACCCCAAAAGTTTTATTTTAATAACTTCTTATGAATATTCTAAGAACCCCATCGGTTCTTAATTGCAATTGACTGAAGTCACAGAGAGGAGCAACTTTCTTTGTCCAAGTTTTGCCAGTGAATCTGTTTTACAATGCCTTGTTTCCTGAGACCCCAGGTGAGCTTGTCCCAGGCACCCTCATGTCTGGTCATGGTCTTTGAAGTTTATTTTTCTGGTGGTTCTTCCTTGAATTTCCATTGTCCCTTTTTCCTGAGGTTTGTTTACCTACTTAGCCTAGTGCAGGGGAGTTCATCTTTCCCAGGACCTCAATAATATATTGTTTTTAAATTTTCAGAGAAAATAATCCTGTATTCATTTTGATAACAAGCATGTTAAATATATAAATGCAAAAAAAAAATACTGAAAAGAAACAGAAAAATCATTAGCCAGTGTAGTTGGTGGGATTGTGTACTTGTTTTCTGTTCAATACTTAAATCTTGATGGTTTTAATATAACTATTAATTTTTCAAAATGTAAAAAAACTATTTCTCATATCAATAAATTGAAGACTTGATGGCTCAAAAAACTACCATTTGTCATGGTACCATTTGTCATCTCCCAAAAGTTCACATTTAAAAACACTTTGACAAATCTGACAAGCCCATGCTTTCAATCATCAGTGATGGTATCTCAAATTGCTACCTAGTATTTACGTGACCTATAATAAAAATTAACAGCAGAACTACGGTTGTTCAGTTTTTTTTTTGTTTTTTTCTCTCTTATTGTGAGGGCAGTTATGCTAGACAATCTCTTGGGCATTTTAATTCCTTATCCTTGTGGAGGTATTAAGGAGAATAAATTTCCTAAAATCATAGCAAGCAACCTGCAGAAATTTGTAGTCCACCAGAGTAAGGCAGTGGAAAAATTCCCTTTATAGAGTCTGAAAGGTCAGTAGAGGACGTTGCCACCAGACCTGCAGGGAACCTTAAAAATACTAAAAAAGAAATTTCAGTTGACAGACATCCCCCAATCCTGGTGCTGCCAAAGAACCTTGCCCACTACCAATTCTTCATTCCTGCTCCATGCCCCCCATGTCCCTGACCCTATAAAAATAACTCTCTCTTCAACTTCACTAACCCTCTCACTCTAGGGTCAGTGAACCTCACCTGGGAGCACAGTAATAAAGATTCTTCTTTATTTCTCTCAGCCCAGCTTCTGTTCTCTCCTTTCTCACATCCTTTCAGACTCTATCTGTAACTTCCAGAGAAGGGAACAAATCTGAGTGCCAGGAAAGAGATGCTTATGTATTTGTGCCTAATTATTTCCACCTCTATCTGTTCACCTTAATGGCTTGCTTGCTTGCTGTGTTTGTGCTTAGTATTCACTGTGGGAGGTGGGGCAAGAGGATACAAACTTATTAACTTTCTTATATATAGTAAGGGTTTTTTTAAAATATAGTTAATAAACCAAATGTTGTATGAGTCAGTCAGTGGTGTATGGTTAAAGTGTTCTCATGATTTAGTAAATGAATTTCTGAATAGTCTTTCAGTTAATAACCTATTAATAGAAAAAGTCAATTTTATATTATAGTTCCTCAATGCAAAATGGATTTGCAGAAAAGATATGATCTCCAAAAAATGGGAATTATTTGAGAGAGATAATGAAGCTAGGAAGAAGTCCGGTTCACATATGAAGTCTTTGTATGGGGTGAGAGTAAATGGAGATAATAAAAACAAGAGGAAGCCTCTACGAAAGTTCTCTGGACATTAAATTATATCCAAGTACCTGAACTCATAGGGTTACCTGTGACACATGGCAATGCAACTTGAAGTAAAGATGAAGACAAAAATTCCAAAGGTTGTTATAGTCACACTAAAATGTTTCAGTTTTAAGAAAAACTTCCAGAGAATTGTTCTTACATAATGTTTGAACTACAGGGTTAGAGTTTGATGGATTGAGTTGGAAGATGTTTAGGATTAAGGAGAAATTGATTTGTAGATCAATATTTTAAAAAGTAAAAGATGTTGTTTTCTACATGATTAAAAAAGCTTAATATTAGAAAATCAATTATAAAGTTTGGAGACCTCTCATGATTGAGGGGTGGAGGAAAAAGAGGAAATCAAGATGTAAGAAAGAAAAAAAATATACGAGAAATGAAAACCATGTGACTTTCTAAGAGGAAAGACCAAGGAGATTGAGATGGGAGTGAAGTTGTCAACAGAACAAACATTACTAGTAAAGTCAAGGAATATGAGGACTAAAGAGAAACTTTTAAGTCTGATTTGAAGGACATCAGAATGCCACTGATAATGATTCTAATCCAACAGTAGTGGCAGAAACAGTTAAAAACTAGACTTGGGTGGTTCTTATATATAAGTGGCCACAAAGGACAACCAAGTAAGAACATTTGTTTTTATTTTGAAGGAAAGAAATTGGCTTTTTTATGTATAAGCATTGAGAATAGGAAACCACAAAGAAAGACTGAAATTTAGAGAGAGAAAGAAAAGTATGGTCATATCTTTGAGAGAGAAGGATGAATGAGTCAGCACCAAAATTCTGAACAAAATAGGTGTTTAAGAGAGGAATGGGCTTGTGACAGAGACAAAGATCTGAGAGAGCTTGTGAAAGAACTGCTATTAGCTAAAAAAAAAGTATCTACTAAAAAGTTATGTGAAAAAAATCTGTCCAGTAGCTCTAATGACGCCTGATTACACTGATCAAAGTTCAAATTCAAGACTATTGGGGTTAGAAACAGAAGGGAAAGTAAAATGGGGGAGAGATATATAATCAAAGGCACAGGGCCTATGTTTAAGATACTGTAAGAAACTCAGTGTAGTTGGAGTATGTGTAGAAAATGACATATTCAGAGTCTTAGGAAAGATTGTAGGTTATTAAAAGAACTCACTTTTTGCCTACTACTTTATTAGTATTTTTTTAATTTTTAAATTGAAACAATATTGGTTAGCTTTTGTAAAATAATACTGTAGTGATACTTTTTTGACTTCATTGCTTGAAGGTCTTCTTCATTCTTAATCAAGGAATTGATCCAGCAAAGATGAACTTCCAGGTCATATAAAAAGCTGAAGATTTTAGTGGCTACCCCAACAGGAGAATGCACGATTTTCAGTAAGGGGACACATCTAATCTTGGTTTTAACATCCTACAAAATACTTTGTCCTAGAGTAAATAAGAATGAGGCAGTGTAAGGCAGTAAAACCACCTAATTTTCTCAGGTTTATGAATGAGGACTCCAAGCAAGAGAAGTAATGAACAGTCCAAAGATGGATTCTAAGCCTTTTTATGCCAGGAGGACTTTGGCAGAAGAAATATATTATCCTTTCCTTCAAAGAGTGACAGAGAATGATGTTTCCTGACTGCATATTGAATTTATTTCACTTTCTTAATGTAGTGTCTCTCAGTATGTGGTTTTACATTTGTTTATGCTCACGCAGCCAACTGTGCATTGCTACAAAAAAGAACCAAAGGTCTAAAAAAGAACAATTTTTTTCACCAAAGTACAAATTCAAGAACAAATCATTCCTCCCTCAGATATAAAATATGAATAATAATTTTTCTTTTAGCATTTTGTAAAAGCTTTGTAATAGTCCTCTTCCCAGCAGTTAAACAAAACAGGGTTCTGTTTACAAATCAAATCACTTTAATGAGCAGAGCTGAGCCGCAGAAATATCAGTAATCACTATCCTTTTATGTCCAGTTCTTTTTGATAGGGAAAAAAATGTAAATCAAGCATCTCCAAAATCCCATCCAAAAATCAATCAAATGTGGTAGCCAAAATTATATTATAGAATCTATGTTTACATTTTTATTAAAGTTTACATAAAGCTATCCAGAATCCAGACTTACTGCTATCTAATTCTAAATCACACAAATGCTATTGGAGATGAATATGCTTGCTCACAGATGGACAGCCGAGAAGAGCCATATTGCCTATGACAACTGGCTCTATGCATTTTTAAATGAATGCAAATAAGGATTTATGTTGATGTATCTGTGGTCCAGAACTCCTACTGCATGAGTACCTCATAGATTTGAATGTTGTAGTAATCAATCACCTACTAGCCCAGGGTAAAGCCTTACACTATTTCTCCAAGTTTTCTTCTCTCACACACTAATTTTTAGGCTGTCATTTGGTCGTGAGAGAATTTCCTTCATTAATAGCTCACATTTGATTCTAATGTTTGTTGTGGCAAAGCTTCACTTACAGAAGGCTGTTAAGAGAGTATATAGTGTGCATTGGGCAAGGCTTGCTTCATTCCCTGTGAGCATCAAACTACTGTCATTCTGCTAAATGAGTTGTCATTAGTACGCAGATTTTCACTCCAGCCTTCTGGAGTTACACAGAAAGAAATCTAAATTTCAAGTGAGGACTAATGGAGGCTCCCTGATAGGGTTGGAGGCTGAGTGTACCCCTTCCCCCAATCTCCCATTCCTGTGCTTTAAGCATCCTTTGTAAAGTGTGGATTATTTGACTTGGAAATGGGTGACCTAAAATTACCTCTGAAACCTGGCACAATATTCCAACTCTAGTATGAAGATGCTCTTTTCTCAGCCAGCATTATTGGCATGCATCTCATGCACTGCCAAACTTGTACCAGAGATGAAAATAATGGATGTTAGTTTGACTTCCAAATATAAAATAGCAATGCTTTCTTTTATTCAGTCTAGAATTTCTTTGGACATTATGACCTCAGCTTCTTGGTCTTCTTTTATGCAGTTTAACTCTAGTGACATTAATACTTTCCCTCCATTCAGACCTTATCACACTAATGGATTTTCAACTCCAAATACGTGTTATTGCATTTTTATCTTTCTTTCATATAAATACTCTATCTTCATGTGACCCATATTCCATTTTCTCATGCCAAAATTTGCACTTCTGTGATTTATTGCTTTTTTATTGAACTCTGTAATTTGTACTAAATGAAGAAATAGTCATACTTGTGAAGTGCTTGAACTTTTTCAGTGATAAAAGATTATCATTTCATTGATTCAGATAATGTTAATCAGCTCCCTATGAAAGAAATTTCCTGCCAAGCTGAAATCCCTCACTACTTGAATGCTCACAATGATATTAATGAAAATTTTCAAGTTACCTTAAATATTTTAAAAATTAAAATAGGTGTCATATTTCTGTCCATAATGAAACTGTATGGGCTAATTAAAATGTCAAGTTTCTTTGCTTTGGCTGGAATTATATCATATCTTTGGCTCCAAGGTGAGCTCAGCAACTCAGTAACCCTTCCACTCCATGGATACATTATGTATTCATACACATTATGTATACTATATATATTATATGCATTATATATTATGCAAGATATGTCTTATAATATATCCTTAGTGTTGATATTTTGAATTTGTCTATTAGCAAAATGTCTCTTTCACACACATACTCCATCCAATTAATGATAAACTCTTTGCATAGCACAGTCAGGATTTTAACATTAACCTTGAATATAAATGAACTTCAGAAAAAGCAAAACTTGTAGATCTTTTACAAGACTCATCAACTGGTTAATGATGAACAGAAAGCAGCAATGCTGCCTGGAGATGATGAGCTGGGCAGTCACCCAGTTTCCCATGCCAGCCCCTTTATGGATTCATCACGTCTGTCAATTTCACAATGGTAAATGCAAATGCAAATCTAAATACAATAACTGTCACATATCTCTATGAATACTTTCCTCACACTGATAAGACCCTACTGGCATTTGAATTTTTTAAAGAAAGGTGAGAAAATGAATTATATTAGATAAATGTAACTTGGAACAAAATCCTTCAGAATACAAAGTCCATTGACAAGGACTCGAGAATAACACAAGGATCTTAAAAGGTAGAAAGTGTAATTCAGAATTCTACTCTATTTCCTAATGATTAGTTTTTCTCTTTTAAATTAAAATAGAATTGACATGTAATATTGAATTAGTTTCAAGTTTCATAACGATTTGATATTTTATATATTATGGAATGACTATCACAAATTTTTACAGACTTTTTTTTTGTCTTGTTATAAGAACTCTTAAGTTTTAACTATATAATATAGTATGGTTAATGTATGGGCAGAAAGGATACTATTCTAGTAAACATAGTCAACATTTTTGAATTGTTTACTAGGACCAAGGTCTGCTCTAAAAATTTAATGTACATTATCTCATTAAGTCCTTACAATGACTGAAGAAATGAAAGGCACAGAAAATTTAAATGAGCAAATTTTAGGTTACACAGCAGGTAGGCAGCTGGTCAGGCTTCAAATCCATATCTGTCTCATTGTGGAGCTTTATCATATTAACTTGCTTTTTAAGCTAATAACTACAGGAATATGTTCTTTTGATCTTCAGAAAGTTAATAATAACCATACTGCCCATCAAAGGAAGAAAATCAATGGAAAGAAGTATAAAGAGTTTAGACTCCAAACCCACTTTTCAACTTGAGTTTAAATCCCACCTCTCTTGTTTTCCAAGTTATAATTGCTTACATTTTTTTTCTAAATAAATTCCTAAGTCTTTGGAATAGAATGTCCCCTGAGTTACTTGTCTATTGATATACAAAAGATACCTAGACTAAAGATATTTTTACTATGGATTGTCATAAGCTTTGGTGTATGACTCTATGTTATTATATTAGCCTTTCTGTGTTTACTCATAATATGCATTCTTAAGGTACCTACTTGATGCCAGTGGTAAAATTCACATAAATAGACTTACCTTTATAGAATTTAGACCCCAACAGAGAATAAGAGAAAATAAAATAAAAATGAATAAATACCTACCAGAAATAGAACTAAATTCCATTAAGTGCTATAATTGGATGATATGGAACAACTTGGTAGTCACTTCAGTTTAGAAAATTAAAAACGGTTTCTCTAAGACAGTGGAGTTTAAGTTATACAAAGAATTATAAGAAGGATTAAGTATTGCGATATTGAGAATAAAAAAAGCCCTAAGCAGAAATAAGGAATAGTGGGGAAGAAAAAACGGACTCTCTTCCTACTAGGTAATGAGCTCCACCCAGAATAATCAGTTTTTGATTGCTTCCCTATAGTATACTTTGACATGTTACTCTATTCCTCATGTATTGATTTGCCAGTGCTGCAGAAATTTTATATAATAACCATATAATTTTTCTGCCTACCATCCTTCAGTGATTTCTCATTAATCTTGCAAGAAGATCTAAAAATCAGTTACATGAAGACAAGAATCACACATGTCTCCATGTTTCTAGTACTGGTTTTGATGGAGTAAATGTTTGTACTGTTGCATAAAAATAATGTGTAAGTGAATGTGGACTCTGCATTTCAGTTTTTCAGTTCCTGCAAGGGATCACTATTTGCTTTCTCATGTATATATATTTTTCATATTTGAAACATTATATATTTGCTATGGGAAGCTCTTTGAACTCGAAGCAGGTAATAATGAAAAGTAAAACTTAAATCCATGATAAAGTAGATTGTACAAATATGGATATTATAGCAATTTCAAATAAACAACATTTTGTGTGATTGACAGATGAAGCCAGTGCTGTTGTATTTAGTACTTAATTCTTTAGAATAGCATGCCTTTGCTAGAGGGTACTTACCATTACCATAAGCTGATAATGGCCTGTACTTTGGTAAGGTGATTTAAAATTGGTACTTGTCACTAGCTTTGCTGATACCATACATTGATAAGTCTGGAAAGAAGTAGTTAATTCCCTGTTGCCTTACAATTGTAAACTTCAAGGTTAGAATTCACTGGAGAGGAGGAAGGAAAAAGTTTTGTGACATGACATGAACTGATTGACATGACTCCCTTTCTGAGTCCTGCCTTGGCAAGAAACAGAGGGAAATATAATATAAATAGAGTTAAGGACAAAGAAGGATCAGCCATTTTGGGGTCAGCATTTTAGAGGAGAAGGATGTAAGTAACCACATGGCCAAGGCAGCCAGATTCACCATGGACCCAAGCTAGTGGACTCACGGCTTTCACAGACATAATAAGCCGAGTGTGCATGCCAAAGGAGTCTGAAGAATTTAGAAATTTGAACTTCCAGATAGTATGTCATATCTAGTTGACTTAGATGCTTTTTCAGTGGTCATGAACTAGGCCTGAATAAATGGACTTTGTTCATTCCTGTATCTTGGAGTTTTTAATACTGCCTAAAGTAAGGTGAATGATGCAAGAAGAAGAAAACAACACCACACCTTCAACTATATGCTTGGAAAAGCTGGAACAAGCCAAAGGAGGAAAGAAGGATGCCCTGCATTTGGAAAATGTGCTGTTGAACTCTGTATGTTTGAACTTGTAGTGATATAAACAAAGACTAAAGGACAGAGAGTTTGGACAATGGTGGGGTAGTTGGGTTTTTTATATTTGCGTTGTTTTACATATCTAAGTAATCACTTTGTTTAGTAATAGTCTGTTCACTTTAAGAGTATGCTCTGTTTTTTAAAGATCTGGTTTGGAATTGCATAAGTAGGTGGCTGCAGGTGGCAAGAATCCACACAGTATAAAGCAATCAAGTTTTTTATTTTTTTTTCTTCATTCTGGAAGAGACCTTGGGATGGCAAGCAAACTACAGATTTTTAAAGTTTTTTCTGATTCAGGACCCAGGGCAAGCAACAGGCAAGTGTTAGGATTTGAATAACAAAGGTAACTAGCTTGTGGAAGCTTGAGTGTTAGTGAGGGCTCTTGCCAGCAGCCTGCAATGGGTTAAGATCTGATTTTGGTTTAGGGAGAAAAAAAAGATGGTCAAAAGGATTTTTAGGGGAAAAGAAAGAGCCTGCCTTCTCTCTCCTGATATCACCTTAACATTAAAAAAAAATACCTTGATCATTTTTGCCTTCTTGGTCCAATGGAAACAATATAGCATCACTTCCTCAGAGTAGTCATATGTAGGGAATCACCACCAACAAATTGAGGATGATCACTTAAAATGTATTTTAATCTGGGAAGATATCTACAGTATTTTAAATCCTTGTATAGTTTGAGTATTTTCATTTCCTGTCATCTCTCAATAAATCACTATTTCAAATAGTTCCCAGTCAGAATATTTATAGGAAATTAAGCATAGGAAAAAAATTGAAGGGCGAAACCTAATGGGTTTCAATCTGATGGGAGAAAAAGATCAATAGTCAGAAAACAAAAGATGAAATAAGAGGAAAACATAATCATTTTTAAGCAACATCTTGCTACATATATCATACCAATAAATACTGGAAGTGAAGAGTGTTTAGCCCTAAACATTATTCCAGGCGAATTCTAGATTTCAGATAGAAGAAACTTTCAGAAAAATGAAAGACCCTGACACACATGCAAATAATATACAAATTAGATTTTCCAGTTTTCTTCCTCCCAACATACTATAGAAGATATCTTCAGTGGGCAGAGAATTTCAATTTTTTACCCACAATTTGCAAAGAACACAGCAACAGCAAATAATTAATTTATACTTTTCAGAATAGATCAGCTTTCTGTTAGAGGATTAACTCCTGGTTTGTCATAATAGTCTTGCAAAAACTACTAAGTTTTATGATGACAAACACAGCTACTTCGCTCTTCCGAAAGGTCTGGGTGACCTGCTGGCATTGGTATCAATCATGCTTATAGAAATCATTTTGTCTAACTAGTGCAAACATGAAGCTCAAACAAATGTCCATGGAAATTGTGATTCCAGAGACCAGAGTCTTAAGTTTAAAGTAATTTTAAACTTTATAATTATTAAATTACAAATGGTTTATGGGTCTAGACTCACAGTATAGAAAACAGTTAATGTGTAGCATTCTAACTCTGGAAACTAAAAGATTGCATATTTTTTTCATCTATTATTGCAAATATTGATGCTTGATACCCTCAGCTACAAACTCAACACTAAACCACATTGTCAAAGCTAGATTATTATCAGAAGAGCAATGTATACTGGAGATGTCATGATTAACGTTTTAAGTCCAGTCAAGAAGCAGATTATTTTTAAAAAGACATATTTGGGAAGGAAACTATGTTGAATTAAAAATATTTAAATAAGGTTACAAATCACTAATAACTGTGTATAACAGTCTCAGTTTCTACTCGTGTTTTAAACTTTGCAAATTCTCAGAAATTCAACCATTTATTTCTGCTACACATATTAAACTATACATTGGCTCTGATCTTCCTTTTACTACTAGGATTTTAATGACTTGTTTTATATTCTAAGTGTGGAATTTTAAAAGAAAGAGATGGTTTTTATTCTTAAAAATAAATGAAAATCAACAAGCCTTTATAATATTCTACATATTGTTTCTGAGTTTTATATTCTTGTTACATTTTTGGATAGGATAGAATAATTTTAGCAGAGGGATACCCTAAAAGGTTTTGGTGAAAGAAAAGTACTAGACCACTGATTCAACTATTTCAAATTAAAACTGGATTCCACATAACAAGAACATTTTTTTAAATGCTAGTGTCCTACTGCCAAAACTTGTAGAAGACTTATTTATGGGATCTGTCATTTATCTATAAAGTTTTTTACATTTTCATTTGGTAATCTTCAGGTTAAATTTTTTTAAAATGTCATGGGTATATTTTTGGTTCCATAAGTAGCAAAAAGAAAATGTCTATTCACTTCTACTCTGCCTCAATCATGTAAGAGCACGTATTCAAAACAAATATGACAGAATTTTTTATCTCTTGTCTGTATTATGGAGATATGGTTTTTCATGAATGTTTCTGCCCACAAGACACCACAAAAGTAAGGAGCATAAACGCAGAGTAGTTCATTCACAAATGTTGTTGCTAGACTACAGTAGTAAAAGCGAGATTTAATTCCAAATAGCTAAAATGAAGTCATTATTGAGATGAGACATTTGTTAACATAGTCATTTTCATGGGGGAAGGCAGAAAATTGCTTCCACGTGAACTACACGTGGAACTATACATGGCCAACCAGAGGTCATTCTGAAATTTTCCTGAGCAACTTTAGAAGTTCCTGTTTATTCTGTATGCCATCTACAAAGCACAGCACACATTTAGAGTCTCAATATTAACATAATTGAGAATTCAGAAATAAAGTGCTAACATAGAAGGGGAATGTTGTTAAGTTATACTAAGGTATACTAATGATTCCAGTTATTTTCAAAGCATATTCACACTACTTCAGATTCTATTCAGGAAATTTTCATTTTCTTTTTTTCAACCTCTTTATATGAGTTGAAAGCTACCTATATAAACAGATACTTGGGTGTAGGGGAGACTTTTTCAATCTACTCAAGCTTTTGGAATAATTTGCTTCTAAAAATAATAAATAATATACTAGATTACTTTCAGATGACATGCTTCATCAAATCAATTTATTTGTACCTACATTTGTCTTCTGGAATCCTGCCTCATTGTTTCAAGATGAATTTTTCTGTACTTCAAACAAGTTCAATAAGATTCTGATATTGTAATTTCAAGCTCAGTACTGCCATCTGTTACATTCTGTTTAAAAATTGGATCAGTCTCTTGCTGAATAAAAATATCTCCCATGTCATTTCCTTGTTCAGAGGAGTAGATGTCTTCCTTACTGGATTTCCTTTCTCAGCATCAACCTTCTACCCAATACCATCATCTCTCATTCCAGGCACAGTGCCTGACTTATCAGATATCTGTATCTATAAAGACCTATATGGATGTTAATGGCAAAGCTTCAAGTCCCCAAAAGGTTCTTGGCTGTGAACTTCTTGTGTGATGATACAAACTGATAGTTTATGAAAGATTTGCCACAAGCTAAACATTTATACTTTCGCTCTCCTGTGTGATGGATTTCATGTCTTGTGTGCTATTCTACAAGAGGAAATACCTGCCCACAGTAAAGGCAATGATGCTTCTTCTTCTGAGAATAATGTTAAAATGTCTTTGCAAACTGATCAGACAGATATATGAGCTTCTGCATACATTAGAAATATATTAGATACTAGCATCTACTATTAATTCAGAGTAATAATCATGTTTTACCTTCATCCATCTGCTTGCCAGCTCTCTACTAAGTGCTTTTCTATCTCATTCTCCAGTTTGTATCTCCCCTTCATGAGGGTTCTTTTTGACAGGGATCACTATGTCATGAATATCTTCACCAATATTACATAAACTTTGTAAACTGTTGACAAGCTTTAGATTTCAGTAGCTTTATCAAAGTAAGGATCTTCTGATCCTCTATAGATGATTTGATCTAAACTTGGATCATTTCTGTTTCTAGTATTTATAGCTGAAATTTTGAAAGACTTCGGAAGATAGTCTCTTACAGAAGTATAAGATCTGCAACTTCAGTATAAATGGTGCATCAAACATGGTATTTCAGGGGATACTAGCATTTGGGACAATGAAAGTGTTACTGCCTACAGATTCTGGATTGTAGTTAATAGGGTGGTCATCATCATCTTTAAAGGATTTGGTTCCCATTAAAGCAGTGCTTCTTGGCATCTGGTGATTCTGCGAAAGCAAACTCATAGAGACATAGTATCTGGAAGTGAAGAACTGACTTCTGGTGGCATAGTAAATGGTGTCTGATTTAACAAAATACTGTTGAGAGTCAGATGTATTTGAACAGAAGATCCTAGTAATTTTTAACTTCCTTTTGTTTGGCTCAGAATTGCCTGATTCACAGAAGCAGGAAGTTTGTGAGTAGGTGTGATATTTGTTTAAGTTTTAACATCTGAAATAGCAACAGAACCCAAGTTAGGCTGGACCTGGACCACTACACTGGTACTGGGCAACATCTCCTTTGCCAGCAGAATCTGTGTGCAGAAAATGACATCATCATTGAACTTATCATCATCATCTGAATTGATAACAATGATTTTTTGTTTCATGTTCTTCAACAGATTAGGAAAAATAAATTATAATAGGCATGCTAGCAATCCAGTTACCTTGGCCTTCATTTTTTGATTTTTGTATGTTGAGGTTCCTCTTCCTAGAACTAGGAATCAAAGTTTCTTGGTTAACATCTTGAACAGTACCTAAGATGGCAACTTGTGACAAGGAATCACCAAGTTTTCTATTAAATTAACTCTTAATAGCTGCCCTGATTTAATGCACTCATCAGTAAATTTGATCTAACACTAATAACTTTAGAGCTAGATACAGATATAACTGAGAATTCCTGCAAAGATGTCTACTCTTAAAGAGTTCAGTTTAACAATTTGCTGAGCATCTGAGTAGAGCTGATGGAAGTAAACACTGGAAGCTGGAAGAATATTCCTGTGGGCCCAGAATTTTGGGTATTCCACAATCATGATGATATCACAGAAGAGTCCATGATCACCTTGTTCATTGAAGGAGTTACACAATTTGTAGGGATAGTAAATCCTAATGGAAATCTGTTTGTGCTTTCCATGCCTACTCCTGGCAATCTGGTTCCTGTAGGCTGCCCAGATAGGAGGGAGCCCCGTAACAAGATGCCTCGGTGGCACCAGGGTCCCCGTCTTTAGACATCCTTTCAGGTTTGCTCCAGTGTCACATGCTTAGCCTCCTGCTGCCACTGCTGCCTCCCCCACCCTCTCTTACTAGTCTTTTGCATTAAGCACATGCATTTTTTTTCTACTTAAAAAATAAAATCTACTAACACTAACAATAAAATAAGCTCCCATTGATTCCCTCAGCTGTCACACCTTTTTTCTTCTCAAGTGAAATCATTTCTTTGCCAATTATACTTGATATTGCACTTATTCACTCAAGATAAAATTTTTAAGTTGCCCAAAATCACATTGATTTTGGACATTTTTGCCCTCACCATTTTTTGTTTTGTGTGGGTTTGTGTGTGTGTTTGCATGTGTGTGTGTGTGTGTGTGTGTGTGTGTGTCTGTTTGGTGCTGGCAATCTCTTTTTTTCCTGTAAGTATCCCAAAAAGCATTTTCTGATGAAGAAATTTAATTCTCAGCAGAATTGTGGTAAAGTGTCCATGCCATGGCATCCATTGGTCTTACCATGGTCTCCACCATCCTAAAACCATCAGCTTGATGGAAGGGTCATTTGAAGACTCAGTTTCCATAGCAGCTATGTAACCTTTCAGGCTTTCAGGTTTGCAGCAGGCTTTCCCAGAAGACCATGTATGCTTTGAATTAGCCTCCTCTGTATGGAAGTGTTTCTCTGATAGCCAGGATTGTCAAGTCTAGGAATAAAGGGGTGAAAATAGGAGCAGCATCTCTTACTATTATCTCTGGTGACCTATTAGAATTTTGTTTCCTCCATTCCTATGACTTTTATCCTCTGCTGACCTAGACATTTTAGTTCCAGAGAAGGATTACTCCCACCAAGAGACAAAACAATGATTTAATAAAATTGAAAGCTGTATGACTGCCCTCTGACCATTCTTGGTGTCTCATACATCTGAATCAACAAGAAAATTACCGTGCTATATTAGTAGAGAGTTACAGTGTTAGAGAGGATGATTGATCCTCTTTATTCTTATACCCTAAATGGTTAATCCTCACTTCTCTGCAAGGGAAAGTTGAACTGCTATCCTGGATGGGCTAGGAAAGATTATATATGCAATAGAAGTGATCCCTTGAGGTATCTTCGAATATTAGTAGGTCATGTGGTTAAAATCCATGGATAACTAAAATAAGCCAATTCAGATAAGACTGTTAATGGCACAGATCCTTCAAGAATGAAGGTTTAAGTCACT